>CM067370.1:189866459-189923959 GCA_034401795.1 Chaetoderma sp. LZ-2023a | reverse complement strand
TAAATGAAACTAGGAAAACATTTTTGTTCACCACCACCCACGCCCACACCCCCACACCCACCCAAAACCTCCAGCCCAATATGTTCTTTACACATCATGACAAACCTCAAATATGACGGAAATAGCCGCCACAAGGGTCAAATCTTTCAAGGACTATCTTCCAGCAGTGTGAACGCAAACAGATATATTGGCTATATATTAACCTACATAGTACACGAAATAGTTAAACAGGATTAGGCAATGAGCAAGAGACCCAATATGGCTACCACCACGTGTAACCCGTCTTGTGTCAACAGCGCATTAAAGCGTTCAAAATACTATCTATTTCAATTAACCATTTAATTGCTAATACCTTTCATGGATATTTTGATTCTTGCAGCCAAAATGAGTATTTTTGTAAATTTATAACGAAAATTTGCCAAAAAAATATTTCTGTTATCCTTCAAATGGACATTCATCAAAATTTTATTGGTCAGGGAAATTCAAATTTCTTTTAGCCAGTGTCCGATTGCAGAGCAATAAGAGTATTTTTGGAAATTTACGAACTGGGATGACTGGCTCGGTAACCGAGCCAGTCATTCCAGTGGTAAATTTTCAAAAATATTCTTCTCTTAGTCTGCAAATTGGCATTTCTCATGATCAGTGCAGAGGTCGTTTTTACAAACTTGACTAGGTTTATGTTTGACACAAGAGCGAATAGTGTGAAATATTTCGAAACTCTTGTCTTCATCTCATTGGCAACAAGAGCATTGAGAGTTTGTAGACCATCGCCCTGCCAGTTTTTGCCACGTTTTAAAGGTTATTATACTAACGCTGCGACCATCTATCTGGATTAACCCGAAAACATGCGGATTTTTCACAGGTTTCTGGACATCCTGTGAAATATCCGGATTTTTCTTCATCCGCCTATCAAAAATTGTTTTTTTTAGCATGAAAGCTAACATTACCTGTTAAGCGTTAATAAATAACCTGTTGAATTATATTTATGTCCGTAATTTGTAATATGCAAGTTATAGTTTAAATTGATTATTGGCAAGCAAACATTAGAAGAGGCAAAGCACGCGCTCGCGCTCTGTCCGAAAAGGGAAAACCATGTACGTTTATTCAAACGTATTTTCCCGCCAAAAGATCTTGACAAGCAAGTTGCTCTGTAATAAACCACGAGCCAATGTTGCTACTTTGTAGGTAACGTTCCACCAATCAGAGCAGTAAGACAGCCTTAGGCCAACGTTGTGTAGTACTAACGTACATATGACATAACTAACTTACTACTATAAATTGAGACAAAAGCTAGACGTGAACAACTGTAGCAGATAGTCATTCTCCCCGTGTTTTGTCGAAACTTTAATCAGGGAGCTTTTATGCGACGTCATAATTGTATGTTAGTATTTTCCTATCACTGGGAAAATGGCATTATTAAATATATACAAGAAACTGCTATCGATAGTACACGTCCTTCGCAAGGGCGTAAACTCGTCGTCTGAACAACCCTTCGGAGACACACATCCGGATAGAGTCATATTTTCAATACATCTAGGCGTAAGCGACCAATAAAACGAAATCATCACCATCATCATCATTTTCATCATTTTCATCAACAACAACAACAAACCAAACTGAGCAAAATATGTCAATTCACCTTTCGACAGTATCCGCGTGCCGCGTTGCATGACGTCATAATTATTACGTCATAAAGGAGTTTATGTGGCCCCGTCTTTAACTCTTAATAGTCCGACACGAATTGTATGTCTCTAATTTTTAATAAACATGCTGTCGAATATTTTGAAACTAATTTGCCTGGGCGCTGTTGCCGCCATAGGCAGCAACAGTGTCCAGTCGAATTAATTTCAAAATATTCAACAGCGTACCTGCATAGTTTTCTGGAAACTGATAGTCAAGGTGCCCTGAGATCGATCGATCCAACACGGGCGTGGTGTGGGTGGAGCTTAGATTGAGACGGACGGGGAATAGCTAAAAGTGGAAAGTTCCGTTTTGTTTGCAATCCTATCTTCGACATATTTTCTTTAAAAAATATACCTGGAAAAGGTATGCGTATGTGGGTACTGGAACATGTGAAAATGGGAGTTTCAAGAATAACTACTAATGCGCTCTGAAAGCGCAAGTTACTCTCGGTAGTCCTGGCCCTGCCATAGAACCCCGTATACATTTCAGAAGGCATAGACTTTGACTTTTGATTTGTGTATGGGATACCCATAGCTTCAAGAATACACTAGGTGGAATTCATGAATTTGTAGCATAAGCCGGAAATCCGCCATTTTCCGAAATGGCCGCCGCGGGTGTCTGTGCCAATTAATAAATGCATATAACTTTTGATAGAATCGTAGTAGGTGGTCGATTTTGGTGTCTATTATGGGGTTTTCACATATGGCCGATACAATGGTCCCGTCTATAAACATTTTTGACGTTGCCTAGTTACGGAAATCCAAGATGGCCACCACCGGAAGTCCGTCAATTATGAAAATTACTATAACTTTTGATAGAAGTAGAGTAGAAGAATAATTTTGGTATCTATCATGGGGTTTTCATGTATGCCCAATACAATGGTGCCATCAGTGAACATATTTGACGCATCCTGATTACCGAAATCCAAGATGGCCGCCACCCAAAGTCGACTAATCATGAAAATTTGTATAACTTGTACTAAAATGCAGCTTATTTTAAGAGTTTGAAGACAAAGCTCATGCACAACTCCATATTTTAAAATATGGCCTATTTCCGGCTTATGCTACAAATTCATGAATTCCACCTAGTGTATTCTTGAAGCTATGGGTATCCCATACACAAATCAAAAGTCAAAGTCTATGCCTTCTGAAATGTATAAGGGGTTCTATGGCAGGGCCTGGACAATTATTATTAGGGCTGGATGCACACTTGGACTAAAACGTATGAATAGACAGACATACAACAAGACAGACAGGTAGAGAATAGACAGGCAGACATTTTGGTCTATCATGTGTGTTCATTCTGCTTTGAATTTGACACAAATCCATGTATTGTGTTTTTCAGCTGACTGAATTCTGATGTGTGATCGTCATAATCATGGCTGACAAAGGTAGCATACCACACGGACTCAGCCTGCGGGTTGCAAATCCTACTCAAGCTCCTCTTCACCCCGATCGATGCATTATTTGTCAAGAGAAAGGCAAGAGCACAGAAAGACTCCATGGCGCTGCGACAGGTAGAAAACGTGTCCGTGAAGCAGCTGAAGTAAAAAATGATGATGTTAACAAACGATTGAAAGTTCTAGGACCGGATTCAGACTTCAAATATCATAATACCTATTCCTGTTATAAGAAATACACAGATGTACGGTACCTCCCGACCATTCCTGAAGTACCTGCAGATGACGCTACAGAAGACCTACTACCTGACTTGAACACTCACAAGCCATCCACGCGCAGTTCCACTCTGCCTCGTCCCGGCCCAAGCACCACTGTTGACTCAGACTACATAGACTGTGTCATATGCGCATCTGATAGGGTCTGGGTTAAAACAAAGGGGAAACAAGTGCGGGAAAAGTTTAGACTCTGTAAGGTCGAAAGTGCACAGAAGTTTTTGGATGCGATGAATTTTCATAAAGATGAAGTGTATGTCAGATGTGCAGACATAGGCAGTCCTCAAGATGTCTATGCCTCTGATTTATATTGTCACGTGTCTTGCTTCAAACAATATGTGTCAAACTCAAAGCAGACAGAACCCTTTTGTGATAAGAGAATTAACCATAAGAATGATGTATTTACTGATGTTATGACTCATCTAGACCCACTCATTCAGGCTGGCTATGGGTTTACAATGACAGAAATCAAAGAGATGATGATGAACCTTGATGATAGTATATATGTGTATAATCGAGATGTAAAGAGATTTCTCACAGATTACTATGGCGATCGAATTCAATGTTGCCCAAGTCACATGGTTAATGAGCCTGAAATGTGCTTCTCCGCTGACATTAGCATAGAAGATCTCGGTAGAAAACTTCGCAATAATGATGTAATTAGATCCGCTGGAGAAATCCTCAGAGAAGCTTTCAAGCAGGTTGACTTTAAACTCGCCAATCGATTTTGTGATGGCAATGAATTGAAAGAGTCGTGGGAAAACACTCCTATGCCAGACCAATTACTGACATTCTTTGCAGCATTGTTCGGTATTAGACGATCGCGTACGGTAAAAATTGAAATGCTCGACATGGTTAGTGGTGATTGTGACGATGACGAAGTGGATAGTGAAGGTGACACTAGTTCAGATGACAATGCCATAGAGGTTGAGTGGGCTGTCCGTAATCAGCACACCCAGTTGAACTGCCTGTTTCAGATTATGTACAATCAGCTCTTTCACGGTGCTAAGAAAACCCCTCTGAGTGCCTCATTTGGCCAGTATCAATATGGCAAGAGTCGCAGCCGAGAGGTTCTGACAGCGGCAAACCGTATGGGCATCAGTTCCAGTTATAATGATGTAAGGAGATCAAGACGGTTGCTCGCTGCCTACGCTGTTGCAAAGTCAGAAGGGAACGAGGTCCCAGTGCCAAGCACATTCACTCGTGGTGCATATATATGTGGGGCTATGGACAATGGGGATTTTAGTGATCGTTCCTCTCTCTCTGGCACTGAATCAGATCATGTGACCATGCAAGTACTATACCAGGAGATTATCTCTCCCCCAGAGTCAAAACCTTACGTTTCTGACATGAACTTACAGAAGAGCACTGCGTGCTTGCCTGTGAAACTCCCATGTCAGTATGTACCTTGTCACTCCAAACCATTAGTAAAACCATCGCTTCCTCCCAACTTCCATGTTATAGATGAAACTGGTATCGATTCTAATCTGGATTGTGTATCTGCCCTTCGTGTAGCAAATAACAGGGAATTTCTTATATCCTTCATTAGGTATGGTCTACCGAAAGATGGATCTACTTGTGATACGCTACCTACATGGGGTGGTTCACATGCTCTACTGTCTACTGCGGTAGTGCCTCTAATGCGGGTCGGGTTTTTGCCTGTGATACCCTCACCTGTGACAGACTATGCTACTGTGCGTAAGGGGCTTCAGAATTTCCAAAGTGTCCATCGGCAACTTAATCCATCTCAATCCCTCATGCCTGTATTTTGTGATGAAGGTGTATTTCATACGGTGGCCGATATTATTATGGATGAGCCCAATGAATTCTCTGATCTGCATGGCATGATGGGGATGTTTCACTGGGTTAAGATACTGCTCAAGTGTGCTGGGCGGTATCTTCGAGGATCAGGCATTGAAGATGCTCTCATTGAGACCGAGGTTTTTGGTAAGTTGACATTGAATTCAGTATTGGAAGGCAGTCATTATGTTCGTTCCTTCCATGGAATAATCATGGTATCAGATATGATCAGCTCGTTGACGTGGGAGGCTTTCTGGCAGTGGTTGGAGCAACATGATCGTAAAGTAAATGATGCTGTGATGACATGCGCAGGCAAGGTGCAGAGTGCTCTTTGCGAGAAGAAGAGGTCAGTTGAGCTGTTCGCAGAGCTTGTTGATAAATCTTCAGAGCTTCAAGAACACTTTGAGCACTTCGTCAACGAGTGCTGTGAGAAGTCCGAGATGTGCCAGTACTTGCAACTGTTTCAACATAATGGCAGTCACCATTAAGCATGCCGTTGCATCAGATCGAGAAGGAAACTTCCCTTTACACATAGCCGCTGTTGAAGCATCTCTTCCTATCTTCCGAGAGAGTGACTGTCTCAATTATCTCCGCTATGGGTCATTCTATTTAGAAACAACAAAGGTCCTAGAGGCAACGCATCCTGAGTTCTTTCGGCACTTCATGCGTGGTCAGTTCGTCGTGAAGGACCATGCTTCGGGTTATTTTAATGCAGTTGCACCAGATATGAAGCTGGAGCAATCGATACAAAGGCCGTCAAAGAGTGATGGTGGCATTGTGGGACAAACAAGAAATTTGGCGATCGTTGTTGAGTGGCAGCTCATATTCCACGAAATACTTCTTGTCTCGAACAACTTCAGGGAGATGATGAATGATGTCTCAATGAGTCACAGCGAATCATCAAGTGTTCATCATGAGCTCACTGGTCGCAAAGCTGCCCATCTCAATGAAAATGTGGCAAAGCTTCTAGACTTCATAAGAGATAGGGGCAATCCTTACATCATAGAAGCTCCGGGGATCAAGCTCTACAATCTCACTAACAAGCAACTGTCAGACAATGAAGTGGCTGTGCGACTGCTTCAGGTACAAGCGAATGGAGATCGACTGGTGAGAGAATTCCGGAAGGAGCGGTTCCTTGAGAAGACAAAGAAACTCTCCATCACTATATCAAAAAGAGCTCTGCCACAGATGGATTACAAACCACCCTCCGAGAACAATGCATCTCCTGTAACTGTGTCTCCCAAGATGATAGCAGCAGCTCAGCGGGACATTGAGATCGTGAAAGAGCGGGGTATGACACTCGACTCTATCTATGGCCATGATATCCTCCCCGTTTCAACAATATTTGAAGGCGATCTCCCCTCCAAACCCGACAAGAGCACACTGATAGCTGAACTGGAAAAATACATAACAGATGATGATATGCATTTCCCAGGAGGAGATTTCTCCGTTATCTTAGACTTCATGTAAAAAATTCGATCATTTCCGAACTTAGCATCCTTTGTAACATTTGGTCGTGTGGTTAGTTGTGTCCTCTCTGCGGGCCGATCGATTTGCTCCAGGACTAGCCTCCACGTCGTTTTTGACAGCTACTTGGACTCATCCGTTAAAGCTAGTGAACGGCTCCGCCGCACTGGTGGAGTTGTGTCTGTTGACCTGACTGAAGTCACTGAAGATGTCCCTGTACCACAGCAGCTTGACAAGTTCTGGACCTCATCGGCAAATAAGGTCAAGTTACAACAACTTACCCGCCAGCTGGCATCAACTCCTGCGCTCGTCAATTTGATCATCGTTCTCAGCGGATGCATCACGGATGAGGAAGTGGTACCAGCACAATTGTTGCATGCAGGGAGGGTACCAGGCTCGCTGTCTACCGAATCCCCAGATGCTATCGAAGCGCTGACATGTCACATAGAAGAAGCTGATGATCGTTTAATTCTTCACTGTGCATGGGAGGTGGATCGTGGAAGTAGTCGGCTACTTGTGATCTCCAACGACACAGACACAATAACGCGTTTACTTCGTTTTATCCCTCAATTGCGTGAACGTGGTCTTCAAGAGTTGTGGGTAGAGTTTGGTTCTGGTGAGCGCAAACGTTATCTACCACTGCATGTTCTCACTGATAAGTTGGGAATTGGACTGTGCATGGTCATAGTGAAAGCGCATGTTCTCACTGGCGATGATGCGCTCAGTAAAATTGGTACAAAACACGCATCTCTCACGTGTGAGCCAGGGAAGTTCCTGTACGATTTTGCAGAGTCACACCAGTTAACTGACGAGGTCGTAAAGAAGGTTGAAGAGTATCTCGTTCGTGTGTGGTTTGGTGCTAAGTGTAGACCAGATTCACGCACCTTCGACCAGCTTCGTGTGGAGTGTCATATTAGAGCTACGACGCCAAAGCCCCTGGAAGCCCTACCTCCGACATCAAGTGTCATTCGTGGGCATATTCAGAGAGCTTTTTTCGTCCTGCGCAATGTTCTGTCCCTTCTTGATCACTCACATTCAATTCCCGATCCAACGAATTATGGCTGGGTGATAGATAATGACATGCTCTTACCTGTAAAAGGTCTCAATCCACTACCACATGGGAAACTTGTCATTTGCAAGTGCATGGGAAAGTGTGACACTAAGCGCTGCCCATGTAAAAAGGTGGGGACCAATTGCGTGATCTTTTGTCACAAGCAACAAGGATCAGAGTGTAAAAATAGCCAGTCAACCATTTAGGTCAGTGGCAGTCAGAATTCGTGACTGTTCATCAAATGTAGGTATGGGACGGTATAGTAATTAGGTTCCCATATATTACCCTAGTCTGAGTCTACTGTGACTCTCGACCTGGCCTATGACAGATATTTGCATAGACACATCCGTCGGCTATTCAAATATATGTCATAGGCCGGGTTGAGAGTCAGAGCAGACTCGGACTAAGGCCCATTTATATGGCGTGCTTATGTCACACCTTGCTAAGGAAATTTGCCTGACAATGACAAAATCCGACAGCTCTGCCTGTAAAGCCAATCATTACTTTGTTTAACTTTATCATTTAAATGCAAATTTCCTTAGCGCGGCGCGACATATGCACACCATAGATCGGGCCTCAGATTACCCCTCTCTGCCCTTGAAATGATATACATACCATGTCTGGCGAATGTATCTAGCTGCGCTGTACAATATTATCATCAAGTATGTTTCACTCATTATGGATCCTTTAGCTATAGCCATACAAAGGCGTTAATAACTTTTAAAGCTTTGTATCATCAACGTCAATAGTATTGTCAGTGACATTATTATTATTAACATTTATTGTCAAGATTCATACGAGTCCTCAATAAAGCTTTGTTTGCATCTAGTAAAATATTTTGTGCATTTTACTGATCATTTGATTATCTCAAAAAGCATACATGCTTTCACGATTGACTGACTTAAGGCGGTACCTATCTTGGATTTTGATAATAAGGCAATGTCAAAAATATTTATTCGAAAACATCATTGTATCAGACATATCTGAAACACCCACGATAGATACCAAAATCATTCTTCTACTACACTATCAAGTATTCAAGTATTATAAGAATTTTCATGATTGCTGAAATTTCTTGGCAGCCATCTTGGATTTCGGTAACTAGGTAATGTCAAAACTGTTTATAGACAGGACCATTGTATCGGACCTATTTGAAAACCCCATATTAGACACCAAAATCGCCAACCTACTATGATTCTATCAAAAGTTATACACATTTATTGTTTGGCACAGACACCAGCGGCGGCCAATTTTCATGATTAGTCGACTTTGGGTGGCGGCCATCTTGGATTTCGGTAATCAGGATGCGTCAAATATGTTCACTGATGGCACCATTGTATTGGGCATACATGAAAACCCCATGATAGATACCAAAATTATTCTTCTACTCTACTTCTATCAAAAGTTATAGTAATTTTCATAATTGACGGACTTCCGGTGGTGGCCATCTTGGATTTCCGTAACTAGGCAACGTCAAAAATGTTTATAGACGGGACCATTGTATCGGCCATATGTGAAAACCCCATAATAGACACCAAAATCGACCACCTACTACGATTCTATCAAAAGTTATATGCATTTATTAATTGGCACAGACACCCGCGGCGGCCATTTCGGAAAATGGCGGATTTCCGGCTTATGCTACAAATTCATGAATTCCACCTAGTGTATTCTTGAAGCTATGGGTATCCCATACACAAATCAAAAGTCAAAGTCTATGCCTTCTCAAATGTATACGGGGTTCTATGGCAGGGCCTGGACTACGGACAATAGCTTCCCATATTAGCCCGCTATTCGTCCGGTGCCAGCCCAAGTTAGCTGCGCTACCAGGGCAAAAGTTGTCTCGATGTATTGCTTTAATACAGCCGTTCTGATTGTGATTTATGGCTCCGAACATGTCATATTCTTCCAAACAGCCATGTGGATCGCAAGCTGCAACGGGAGCCAACGTGTAACTTACTGTAGGGCGGGTGACCAGATGATGGCGAGCATTCCCAGATAAAAAGACTATGTTCGCCCAATGTTGGCCCAATGTACATTGTTATATTGGCCCAACGTTGGCTGTCTACGCTGGACCAACATAATTCTGCTCATTGGCCTTACGCTAGGCCAAAGTGTTGGGGCAACGCATCCACCCAACATTGGCCCAAGATACATCATATAGCATTGGCCCAACATTGACAGCACAGTTTGAGCCAACATCTTGTTGCTCATTGGTATAACAATGGGCCAACATATTTTTAAAATAGTATCGAACAAACGAAAAAATATTTACATTTAGCAAATTGGCAAAATAAGACACACTTAATGAAATGTGTCAAAACGATTTGGCAGGCAATATACGTTTATCTAAAGCCTGAGCCGGACCTGCCGGCCCGACTTTTTCAAAATCGGCTGGATAAATCGGTAAAAAGATTCCTTGGAAATGTCAAGGATTTGCCGGCTGAATCTATACCGGCCGGTGCAAATCGGTAAATGGGAACACTGAACAGAGAAATGCGGCCGAATTTTCTAGTACGGTCGGCGTGACATGACCTGTCACATGCTCTCTCTCTGTCTCTCTCTCTCTCTCTCTCTCTCTCTCTCTCCCTCCCTCCCTCCCTCCCTCCCTCCCTCCCTCTCTCTCTCTCTCTCTCTCTCTCTCTCTCTCTCTCTCTCTCTCTATATATATATATATATATATATATATATATATATATATATATATATATATATATATATCGCTTCTCTCTCTCTCTCTCTCTCTCTCTCTCTCTCTCTCTCTCTCTCTCTCCCGCTATCCCGCTCTCTCTCTCTCCCCCTATCTCTCTCTCTCTCTCTCTCTCTCTCTCTCTCTCTCTCTCTCTCTCTCTCTCTCTCTCTCTCTCTCTCTCTCTCTCTCTTGCTATCGCTCTTTCTCTCTCTCTCTCTCTCTCTCTCTCTCCCGCTATACCGCTCTCTCTCTCCCTATCTCTCTCTCTCTCTCTCTCTCTCTCTCTCTCTCTTGCTATCGCTCTTTCTTTCTCTCTCTCTCTCTCCCCGGGTTAAATCAGGATATGTGCATGGGGTAGGTGAGCGGTCAATTGCCGGCCGACAAGAATGCACAGTTATTCGCAGATTTATCCAGAAAATTTTAATCAGCCGGTAATAAAAATCGGTAGATGGGCCGCCGGCTTTAGCCAAAAGCTGAGTAAGCGAAGACAATGTAATACAACAAGGTTTGCAAAGTTGTTCATGGTATAATCCTATAACAGATTGCCTTTATTCACAGGTGATTGTCAATTTCTTAGGATGGTTTTTCACAAGGCAAATTATACTAAAGCATAGAAGGATATGGCACATAGAACATAGACATAGAACTGCTTACGAAACAATATGCCTAATCACTTTATTCCTACCCTAATTTAAGCCAATAAATGATGTGATATCGAGTTGCTGAGTTACCTCGCTTGAGAAGTGAATATTTATTTTTAATAAACTCAGATTTGCCACCGAATTATCAAATAAATTGGCTTACTTATTTTAGATAGCAAACTGTAGGCAAATGCATTGCTCATAAACATGTATATAGCATTTCTAATATACATTGGTTATAAGTTCTTGGGCCAATGTTGGTTCAGCCATTGTAACCCAATGTAAGCCCAGCCACTGTAACCCAATGTAATTCTGCCACTCTTGTGCAATGTTGACCAAACTCATGTATGTAACATTTCTAATATACATTAGCTATAACTTGTTGGGCCAGCGTTTGGCTAGCAACTGCACCTCGACGTAAGTATATAACATTTGTAATATACATTTGCTCAAAACCTGCATTACCAATGGCGATAGTGTCAACCAATTGCCAACGTTGGCCCATTGCTCAATAGCCAACGGCGACCAGGCCAATCAATCACCAACATTGGCCTGACCTAAAACGGCGTAGTGATGTTATCTGGGTTACTCCATACTGCATAAGCTGAGAAACGCTATTTCGCCCACGACGAGCTCACTGAATAAGAAGTCGTACACCTGCAAACATTGATCCGGGAGGACTCTGTTTGCAACGGTGAAAATGGAAGGAGGAACGGAAGAATAAGAAGAAGAAGAAGAAGAAGAAGAAGAAGAAGAAGAAGAAGGAGAAGAAGAAGAAGAAGAAGAAGATGAGGAGGAGAATGAGGAAAAAGAGGAAGAATTGAATGCAAACATGGAAGTTTCCTCTTGGAAAGATGTCAAGGAGATACACCTAATTCACATTTCCAGAGTATCCATATATCAATTTGGCATCATAAACAGCTAAGCGGCGTGTAGGACAACGTCATAATCATTACGTCATAAATGATTCTATTTCGCCAGTCTTTAACGCGTAATAGTCTGACACGTTGTACGAATTGTATGTCTCTACTATTTAATAAACATGCTGTTGAATATTTTGAAACTAATTTGACTGTACCCAATCAAACTAGTTCCAAAATATTCAATAGTTTACCTGCATAATTTACTGGAAATTGATAGTCTGGGAGGTCAGTGATCGATCGATCCCAACACGAGTGATTTCTGGGTGGAGCTTAGCTCGAGATGGACGGGGCATGGCTAAATATCGAAAGGTCCATTAGAATATTGTTATTGAGGTTGTAGACCCCTGGTAAACCAACCATCATAATAATTGAACATGAGCATTCTGTATTGATCTTGGAGAATGTCAATTTGCAGACCCCAAAAAAATATTTTTGAAATTTTACCACTGAAATGACTGGCACGCTTATCGGAATTCAAACAACCCAACCATCTCTTATGCTTTTATAGCTGGGAGCAGCAGCTCATGAAATCGGCATGCCCCTTAGTTAGTCAGTTATTTCGTCACAAATATTTTCCATGGTCTAGTTTCTTCATTTATGAACAGATTCAAACCAAATGTGACATTGGGTGATATCTATGGGGATTGTCAAAATGAACTTGATCGGCCGTCAAATGGTGGAGTTATGGCAGTTTGAAATGATATACAGTATGAGAGCCAATGGGCCAAGATAATACCGTGGTACCACATTTTGCTATAGTCAGAGCTATTGAGAGGTAGCTTGGTAGGTGGACACCTATGGACATATGTTGCCGCACACATAGGAACTAGGTCAGTTTGACCCAGTTTGTGGGAAAATATAGGTCAAAGTTAATTTTTCTATTGAAACCCAGAGCACAGGCTCAAGATGTAGTTTCAATAGGTTTTTTTCAGAACAGTAATCAAACATAGGGTATGTAGGCTTAAGGTGTGTTCCATAGCAAAAGTAGGTCAGTGTGAGCTATTTTTCACGGTTCGGTGAGCATACATGGACGTGGATTCTTCACCTCATATAGTGTGTGCCAATCATTTCAGCAGCACTGGGGTAGGCAATGTCTTGTGTGTCAAGTGTAAGCAGGTCGGCAGTCTCTTCATCACAACGATTGCTCATATCATTCAACAGATTAGATTATCTGTCTACTTTGTCGAAGAACAGTCTTTGAGTTCGCCCAGTCTGTTCATTGTGTGAGCAACATTCTGTTCCATCTTTGCTGATTGATACAGTCTCGTACTAAGCAACCTGGCGACTGATTTTAGTGTCAGATATCGTCCATCGTCTCAGCACTGATGGGTACATTGGCAAATGCCGATACATACACAATTTAATATACACGGCTTCCATGTTCATGGTGAAAAGATCCCACACACCCCACACTCTAAGTACACGCTGTAGAGATTTCTACTAGAAATTCAGGAAATGGATAGTTTATTATATTTCTAGTTCATAGTGAATGAATATATAGACCCTACTTACCTGAATGTTACGGTTTGAGGAGTTTTTCCAATCCAGCTCGATATGTATTCCAAAGAAAACATCTGTCCAGAAATCTCCATGGACGCGTTTCAACTGGTCGTTAAGATTGAAATGATCACTGTCAAATGTTCCAAAGAGGTGCACGCCTTCCGGGCCCACATTTAAAACACTCTGAAGAAAGCGCGAACTTCCAACAGTCCCCAAACCACTGTAACAAGATCTGAACAGAACTTTCAATTTCCGTTCATATGAGGTTGATGACGTTCGTTTCACGCCTGATCGGAGGATCAGTAACAGTTTTCCATTATTCAGGAACTGTTGGTGGATTATTGGCGTATGCTCTCTCTGGGTTAATCCCCTAGTGTGCCGTGAAGACCAGCCCCCACACGCGTAGAGATTGAAGTCCTGACATGGATCCACGGTTGTGTTCATATCTTGAATCATCTCACCGGCTGATACAATACATCTTTTTGTTAAACATTTTCTTCCTGGCCTACTGTCTGGAGGTCGTGTCGTTGGACTCGGTGTCCCTGGAGGTCGTGTCGTTGGACTTGGTGTCCCTGGAGGTCGTGTCGTTGGACTCGGTGTCCCTGGAGGTCGTGCCGTTGGACTCGGCGTCCCTGGAGATTGGGTCGTTGAATTTGACGTGACAGGTTCTGGTCTTTGATATGTCGCATTCGGCGCTGGGGATTCTTGTATGATCTTCTTTGCAGTACTACCGCCATTAGTTTCGGGATTATCACTGGAATCACTATTATTTCTGTTGTTGACATACAAACCAAAGAAGATTAACAACATGAGAATTGCAATAAAGCACACTATTAGAAGAAAGCGCTCGAGCAAAGATCTCCTTCTTACCCAAAATGGTACTTTGACATAAGTAAAACGCCCAAAAGAATAATAACTGCCGGTATCTTCCTCGAGTCGTTGCATACCAGACATAATTAGTATCGGCTTGTGGAGATAGCTAGATGATAGGTACGCATATCTTCTCAAATGTTAACTCGCAAATGCCTCGTATAAAATAATCTGTGTATTAACGAGAAATGATATCAGGGACGTGTATATATAAATAGAATATAGACAAGAATGGCTGTAGGCATTGCGAAATAGCATAGTTATAGCTTCTGTGTCATCAAGCGCGACTTTCTAAGCTTTAATTCGCTTCGCGTATTCGAGGTAGAGCCGCTAAATCATCTTGTAATGGCCGACAAGTATATTATAACCATGACAACGGTGATACATAGACTCTTGATTTAAGGGAGCCTCATCCGGACAGTCAGTCAGATATTCAAACAAAAATAAACTCCATTAACATCATCCAGTCAAATCAATCAAAATTAAAAAATCAATGGAAGAACCCGTGTTTAGCATTCACCTGTCAATATCTGCCTAAGCTCCGCCCACGCTTTGCGCCTATTGGGATCGATTGAAACCTGAAACTCCCCGAATCTGAATTTCCAGAAAACTATACAGGTAGAAGCCTAAGCTGCTGAATATTTTGAAACTAATTTGACAGAGTCATGTTGCTACCTATGCATTTATATAGTCTTATCATAAATAAAATTTGGATGGCTGTATTAATCTGAATTTGACTAGATAATGGAATTTGCAACAAACCATAAGATTTTGTTAGTAATATTTTGTTCTTAGGAGAAAATACTAAAGTTAATCAATTTGTCATGTGACCTGCGCACTTGGTCGAAGATTCATATTTGAAGGCACTATGAGTGATCCATAGTATTCAAATATGTGTTTATCGCGTAATACATGACGAAATTGATTATGACCCCTGCCTACACGTGAAGTTGTTGTTTATGACGTCATATGATTGATCGACAAACTGGTTTCATGGATTGCAACATATGTGTAGGTTAGACTTTATATTATAATGGGCCGTGTACATTTTGTACTGTTCGCCCTGCAGCAGTTTTCCAATTAATTTTTTTATCATTTAATACTAAGTTGCTTTTAGAGTTTTGGGGTAATGTCTGATTTAACCTTTCTGCAGTTCCCGCATTTACGTTGATTAAAAAATACAACAGTCGTCTCGTTGAGATTTCGGTTCCTCAATTATAATTTCCATCGGTTAGGTCTGCGACTACCCACATGGTAAACAATTATAATATTGCTATAATACACTTAGGCCGTGTTCTCACTAGAGACTTAGGCCGTGTTCTTACTAGAGACTTAGGCCGTGTTCTTACTAGAGACTTAGGCCGTGTTCTTACTAGAGACTTAGGCTGTGTTCTTACTAGAGACTTAGGCCGTGTTCTTACTAGAGAGTTAATCAGGAATAACGTCATACTTCAGTATGGCGTTATTCCTGATTATGTCTCTAGTGAGAACACGGCCTTAACAGGCGTAATGCACTACTGAGGTATGGCGCTATTCCCGATTAACTCTCCAGTGAGAACACGGCCTAAGAGAGAATCCTTTTAATTTGCTTGGCTGGAGACAATCGGCATTTTCCACTGTATCCATCCATCATAATATGTCATAATCAACTACGTGACGTATAGAATGGCATCACAATCAATAACGTCATTATGACGTCATGAATAAGCTAGATAAGTATGTAACGAACGCGTAGTTGAAGACGGACTATGCGTTGTTGTACGAATTGTATGTCTTTACTATTTAATAAACATCCTATTGAATATTTTGAAACTACTTTGGCTGGGCACTACAGCACCCAGTCAAATTAGTTACATAATATTCAACAGCTTAGCTGTATAGTTTTCAGAGAATTGATAATCAGGGCATTCTGGGATCGATCAATCGCAACACGAGCGAGGTGTGGGTGGAGCTTGGCTAGTGATGGGCGGGGCATAGCTAAAACTGGAAAGGTCCAGTGTGCGATGGGGCACAATTTTCAAAAATATCAAAAATATAAAAATGTTTAAAACGTGACATGTTCGCAATTTAACAGCCAACACGATTGAGGGGTCATATTTACCTCCAGAAATGCCTGAGATGCCATCTGAGAGCAATTAGATTTCAATATTTTCCCAGAGAAAAATCTCCACCCCCTCACTCCTTACTTCCATTAGGTTTGACCTTTTCATATGTACGCCGACAGTCAAAACTTGTATACGGCCTTGGTTTTTTTAACATTAGGCCCTAGGCGGTGTTCATGATATTGATAGATTGGTGTAACGAAAACTGGTTATATTCCGTATTTTTCGTTTACGAGATATTGTTTCAATATGTTATGCTCCATTGAGTTCGTAAACAGCTACAGTAATAATGTAATAAACGACAAAGCATGACATTCTTAATCGTCACAAAATATATCCTTGTCCCTCGCGGCCTGGGCAGGCCTATGCCGTATTTAATCTCTTAAAGGCATACTTCCTCGCCAGATTGCTTGAAAGTAAACATGTGAAAATTTAAAATTATATTTATTTAGAAGAGTAAATTATATATTTTTATTATTTTATGTAATTTTAGTTACGAACTTGAATTAGGGAAACGTCAGAATTAAAATATGTCATTAATGACGTATATAAGTCTGGCAGGGACTATTAATAGTCCGTCGTGTATACGAATTGTGTGTCTTTAAAACTAATAAATATCCTGTTGAATATTTTTAAACTAATTTGACTTGGTGCCGTTGCGCCCAGGCAAATTAGTTTCAATATATTCAATAGCATGTTTAGTAAATAATAAAGACATACAATTCCTACAGCAATCCTCTTAGTCCGTCATCAATTAAGCGTTCATGACGAACTTAGCTAATGATTGTAGCGTCATTCTACACGTCATGTAGCCGATTATTACGTAATATGAGTGATGGATAAACAGGAATTTGTCATTGTAAGAACGGAAGAATATGCGTCATCTAAATATGTGATTGCCTGAAGCAGTTCCCAATTTGAACAATGAATTCCCAGAATACCAATTTCAAGGTCGCTATACAGCGCTCAAGTTCGACTGGCTAACAATAGTTAGATATAGCTAACTAGATCCCAGTCGAAATTGAAATAGTTAACTAGCTTGTCAACTATAGTCGACAGAGCACTCGAGCTCGGTTCCAAACGGTTAGTATGGAATTGCGGCAAAAGCCAAAATGGCGGATAGGTTTCGCTTGTCACAGTTAAATGCACATAAACATGTTAATATTTCCCTAAGCTATTTAAGTTTGATGAAATTATGGTGTCCTACAGTAACACAATGTTCCAAATGCCCATTTCCTTCCCACCTTATATTATATCGACGCTTTTTTACATCATAGTGGACAAAAGTAACCCATTTTCGTAGGCCATCTAAACAGACGACGGAAAGGGTTAATAGAGAGTGGTACAGGGCTCCAAATTCTCTGCAATAGTAATTCAATGGGGGAATCAGTTACCAATGAACTATAGCTAACTATCCAGCGCTTTGCTGGGCAAAGCAACTGTGCATGTTAATTAAATCAGCAAATGGACTATGTTTAGCCAGTCGAACTTGACCAGGTAATCTGTCGGATATTTAGAAATAAATTTGACAAGAACGCATTGCTGCAAATGGCAGCAAGTGTCCAACAGTGTTTTTCATGTTTACGGTCCCAAGGACCCCACCCCGAACAAGGGACCTTTCTGCTTTTAGCTATGCCCCGTCCATCTCTAGCTAAGCTCCACCCACACCTTGCTAGTGTTGGGATCGATCGATATCTGAACACCCTGACCATGAATTTCCAAAAAAAATAGACAGGTAAACTGTTGAATATTTTGAAACTAATTTGACTGGGTGCTGTTGCTGCCTAAGGCAGCAATGGCGCCCAGTCAAATTAGTTTCAAAATAGTCAACAGCATGTTTATTAAATAGCAAAGAATTACAAAGCCATACACGTCATACAACGTGTCGAGCTATTTGAGATTTGATGACGGTATATATGGAACCCTTTGTGACGTAATGACTGTGACGTCGTCATACACGCGCTGAGCTGATTATGACGTCATACAAGGCCAGAAAGGTGAATTGGTTTCGCAAGCGGACATATGGGGATCCCAAACTAAAATCCGGAGTTCACATCCGGGGGTTTCTCTTCCATGATGCTAAAATTGAGAGTGCTGTCACTGCTATAAATTATGTCCCATGATTAGGATGTGTGGGTATTTTTGTGCAAAAACCTATAAAACTATTTCATATTTTATATTTGTAACATATTTTCAGGGATCCCAAGGGACAAACTGTCACGATTTTGTGGGTGGGGTGGGCAAAGTTGCAACTTGGGGGTTTATAACTTCAAAAGAACCCTCATGAAATCCCTGAGTTTAAATCAAATTTGTTATAAAATATTGTATAAAATATTTATTAAATAGTAAAGGATCATAAGGAAAGTGCACACATCCCGTGTGTGTGTGTGCGTGCGTGCGTGCGTGCGTGCGTGCGTGCGTGCGAGCGTGCGTGCGTGCGTGCGTGCGTGCGTGCGTGCGTGCGTGCGTGCGTGCGTGCGTGCGTGCGTGCGTGCGTGCGTGCGTGCGTGCGTGCGTGCGTGCGTGCGTGCGTGCGTGCGTGCGTGCGTGCGTGCGTGCGTGCGTGCGTGCGTGCGTGCGTGCGTGCGTGCGTGTGTAGATGGAATTATATAATGCCCCATTTGATTGGACAATGAGAATTGGATATATCGCGTGATTTGATTGGGCAATCATTTTGTGCTCTTTTTTGATTGGACAATCATGTTTACCATGGTGTGTGTATATCCTTAAGAGGTGTGTGCATACCTCTTAATTACTATTAAATCTTTATAGTGTTATACCTTGCACTCCTATTTTCTAATGTTGGTAGGCCAAGGTATAGCAAGCTATCAGTGTAGTGAAGATGTCTTATATATGTTAATAAATTTGTTGGCTAATATAATTTTGTTGCTATATATGTGTGTTGTTGTTGTTGTTGTTGTTGAGTCAGGATAATCCTCCAATAGTTTGGAGCACCCACAGCAGTGGTGAATATTATTTTTAGTTACAGTTCTAGTTAATAAACTGGCAGGGGAGAGGACAATATACAAGTGCACAAATGTGTGCATTTCCTTAAGATGTGTGTGTATTTCCTTAAGATGTGTGTACAGTACCTCAATAACTCCCTGTGCTACAACCTAGTAGGTCATGTGGAGATCCGAAAAGAGAAAAGAACATGAGTGGAAAACATTTTGTTAAATCCACAAACTACTATATTCAGCTGTAGAGGGAGTTCTCGAGCGTATATTCGTTATAATATTAACCTGGACTATCATTATTCTGCTTCTGAAGAGGAGATTTCCAACATAAGAAGAAGAAGAATACCAACGCTAACAGGGAGGCATTTTGTTTAATTGTTAAGCGAATTTGCGCTGTTGTTTGATACATTTAAATCCCTGTTCAGCTGTTGGGTTTCTGCTTCCTTTTGTATACATAAATAAAATTAATTCTGGAATGCATAAATATTAACCTAAGGAACACACGGAAATTTCCTTCATATGTGTAAGGTTTGCGGTTGAATTCGTGATTTACGGACTAACGAGTAAGTTAAACAGATATTGTTTTGCATGTAATAGAGCCTATATTAGGCTGTTATCTGACAAAACAATGCAGAAATGACAAGTTATCAAACAAAAACATCAACACACATTCCAATAACATGGTAAAACTGGTTCATGACACCAGTTTTCGCATTTACATTACCGTACTCAAAATGTGTTTCATATAAACATGGATGATGGACATATGATTAAAAAAAGGAGAAAGGTGATCATACTTAGTCCGGATGGAGGAAATCCGAATCGCGGAAGTGATATTTATACGTACATCCACTGGGGAAAATAAGGAATAACTAGGCTTATCAGGTCATAGACGATTCATAAACAATCACACTATACAAGCGGAATAAATAGTTAGAGGTTATTTTCGAAAATATGTCAAGACGTAATGGTGCGTTTAAGCACTTTAAATACAAACCCGGTGGGGGGGGGTTCCTGGTTTTGCTGCTCCTATAGTGTATCCCCCATAGCGCCCCCTTAGGTTTTTGGCACTTCAGCACCCCCACTCCACACCCACCAACCCCACACCCACCCTGTCCAAGTACCTTCATACGCCACTGAAATGGGAGTTTGTAACCAACGGTAATATATATGATAAACCCATCTGATGTCAACGCAAGAGCCATTTAAAGGTGCATATTCACAGCAAATGCCTGAAAATAAAATTGTTACAATTGTAGACTTTTAGAGGCCCAAATCGTGTGCCTAGATGTAATGAAACGAAACACATCTTAACATATGATAGTTTTATTCCGTGTAAATTATGATACTTTTAACTGTGAATTTGAAATAGGGACTCATGTCTCTAATTAAATTTTTGCACCTTAAAAAAATTATATTAATTTATACTTGACAAAATCATATGTTAAGATTTATTTCGTTTCTTTACGTCTAAGCCCACAGTTTAAGCCTCCAAAACTACACAATTTTATTTTCCAGCATTCTGCTGTGAACATACACCTTTAAAAATTATACAAAGCCAAGTACAGAGTGTGTGCGTGATATAGACATAAGCGGTCAGCGTTGCAGATCATCACTAGGGGGAGGGATGTTTATAATACTATTACATGAAAGCACCGAGTTATAAATTTTGATATAAATATATTTTGAATTGTAAGCTCAACGAAACAGCTGAATGATAATTAACCCTTCACATGTCACATGACCAACGGAGATATCTTAAGGCAATAGAAAAATCTTTTACAAGTGAGGAAAAATTTACTGTTAAAGTTGCATATTCACACTAAACTGCTTTAAAATAAATTTATTAAAATTGTAGACTTTTAGAGGATTAAATTGTGTGCCTATATGAATGAAACAAGATAAATCTTAACATATACGGTGATTTCATATAATTTTTTTCATTTGCGAAATTGAATTAAAGACACGCGTACATGTTTCAGCTTCACAAATAAAAATATTATATTAATTTATACGGAATGAAATCATCAAATGTTAAGGTGCACATTCACACCAAAATGCTCTAAGATAACATTTACAAACGGGCCAAATTAGTTATTCGTTACATCCACACATGTAAGCCTATATAAATCTCATTGATGATGTCCATACAATGGACATGTCCCGTTTTAGATATGTCCCGCCCATCTCTAGCTAAGCTTCACTCACTCCTCGCTCGTGTTGGGATCGGCCGATCCCTGAACTCCATGACTATCAGTTTCCAGAAAACTATGCAGGTAAACTGTTAAATATTCTGAAACTAATTTGACTGTGTGCTGTTGCTCAGAATGTGTATTAAATGGTAAAGACAATTCGTACAACGTGTCGGACTATTAAGCTTTAAAGCCTGACTTAAAATTAATCGGGGTCTCAAAACTACATAAGGATCTTTAATGCTTCTGGAGAAATAAGTTGTCGTCATGGCGGCATATCCGCTATATTGTTGAAATATGTAGGGCCTACAATTTTCCTGGCACCACTCTTCTTGCGGTGTCTTTTTAACCCCTTCATGGTGAAGCCACCAAAACCCCGGCCAATGCAGTAGTCTTCAAGATAGTGAATGCCAATTTGCAGGCCAAGAGAATACTATTTTCAAATTCTTTGAACATGTACCACTTGAATGACTGTGGCCGAGTGCATAAAACGATCGTAAGACTACGTCCGACGTATCTCCGTATGCCACTAGCGTTACATTTTCAAAATAGTCTCCTACGGAAATAAGTCAATATTTTAATTTCCTTGATAAAATTAAGCCATTAAGACGTTAACATTTGCAGATGCAGTGCTAAATACTGTCTTCTTTTTTAAACCATGATTTGCTCATTTTGCTGACACCACCTACACTTGACAAAGCACACAATGAGAGTGTAAAAAGACCAACACTCAAAATCACATGATCCTCAAAAACACATTGATGCCCATTCAGACCATGCGCGTGCGGCGCGTGCGGCGCGTGCGGCGCGTGCGGCGCATGCGGCGCGTGCAGAGCGAGAACTCAGTTCACCCACACCCTACTTGACAAAATAGTATTCAGACCAAGCACGTACGCGATAATAATTTTGACATTATCAAGGTGGAATATGTAAGTTGAAAGGTCCCAATTATTTCTGGTTGGATAGGTCACACCCATTTAGACCGCATACGGTCCACCATCCGTGAGAGGTGCATTCAACTTGCTGACCATAAAAATAATAAAACGACTAAAGATGCCTGACACAGCGAGATTCTTGGGGTAGGGGTGAGGACACTATGAGGTTGGTTCATATAGCGTGTAGGGTAAACCAGTTATTAACCATTTCAGCCTCAAATTAAAATTTTATAATAGGAAATGTCCATTTGAAGACCAAGAAGTTAATTTTTAACAGTCAGTATGAACGGCTTGATCGGTTATCTAACACGTTACGTGGTCTCCCTCTTAATGAAGGTTGTCTTTAGAGCAGGTTCGATTATATAGTTGTGCGCCCGATCGAAGTCTGGCAGCGCGTTGCTTTAAATATGTATGTAAAAGGAAGGCAATCTGCAATCAGACCGTCTTCGCTTTTGACACTCTGTCCTCAGCCAAAATCTTTAGCTTCCCCCAGGTCCTTTCTTGATCTGAGCCTACCGAGTTATGTTTGCTTGAGGCAAGCATCATCATACATACAGAGCTGTAGAATTCCCATCCAGAGAAATATACTCCCTGAGTGTACTAAACGATTTCCAACACACGTTCACACTACTGTCCACACAACAGCATCAGACACCCACCCTCCCCCACCCCACCCCAACAACCCAACTAATAGATGTATGTGTTGTGGCTGCCCTTTCCCTTAATTCTAAAAGACTTGATCTAGTAAGGAAGGGGTGCTGTCCCACAACTGGCGACTGTGCGTGTGTACCATGATGTAATACTAAGTGGTCCTAATGTTTGAATGCAATTAATGCAATTACCCACACACGCACGCACACACTCACGCACACACACACGCTTATGTATAATCAGTATCATTAAGTTCACATTCACATATAAACTCCCTCGTAGATATCATATGTCATGTCAGTCTCAACCACTTTCTTTATTGAAATTCCAGATAACAAAGGTAAAAATAAGATATTTGGAGTCCTTTGTAGACCATCTGGAAAGGATACTGAAATCTGTATCAACATATTTGAAGACATTCTCAAAATTATACAAAAGGAAAATAAATTTTGTTATCTTGCAGGTGATTTTAATGTCAATTTACTATTTACTAATTCAATGCATACCCAGAACGTTACTAACTTGTTAAACTCTTATTCCTTCATACCAACAATAACAAAAACCAACATGAATAACAGAATTTACTGCAACACTAATTGACAACATTTTTACCAACAACATCTTCTCAGAATGTAGCAGATCAGGCATTTTTGTGTCTGATGTCTCTGATCATTTCCCTGTTTTTCTTCTAGAATTAAAATCAGTTGCTAATATTAAAATCATAAAAAGTGAAATTATTAATTGCAGCGATTTTAGTAGCTCCAACATGGATGCATTTAAACTCAAAATTATGGAACAGAATTGGGATGAAGTAGTGACACGATGTTCTTGTGAAGATGCCTACAATGCATTTAATAGCACTTGTACACACATCTTTGAACAATGTTTTTCTTTTAATCAAATAAAACGATATAAGAGAAATCCAAAAAAAAACATGGCTTGCAAATGGAATTCTAGCAGCATGTCATAAGAAACAAGCTGTATCTTCAATTTTTTAAATGTCAAACTAGCAACAACCAATAAAAATACAAACGATATAGAAATAAACACAATCAAATAATCAGAAGCTCTAAAAGAAATTACTTTTACAAGTTAGAGGAATTAGAAGGTGACATAAATGGTACATGAAAAGTAATCAAGTTAATTCTAAATAAAAATAGGCAAAGCGCGACAAGCACACAATTTATGTATAATGATAAATTAATAACAAATGAAAAGGAGATTGCAAATGAATTCAATGATTATTTTATAAATCAAGCGCAACTTTTGGCCAATACCTGAATGACAGGTATATGTCCTCACTATTCGTAAGCCCTACAAATCATGAAGAAATCACTTAAGTAATGATTAATTTTAAGCTAGGAAAAAGTGCAGGTATTGATATGTTTAAACGGCGACTTTTCAAACCATGCACTGCAGGAATTGTATTACCATTAAGCCATATTTGCAATCTCTCTCTCCTACATAGGGAATGTTTCCATCAATGCTGAAAATCACATGTGTCACTCCTCTGTATAAAGCCAAAGACGCATCACTATTTAGCAATTACAGGCCTGTATCAATATTACCTATATTTTCAAAATTACTAGAAAGACGTATGTATAACCGTTTAATGAAATATTTAGATAAGTAGAAAATACTATATTCAAGACAAAAGGGATTCAGATAGAAACACTCTACTATGCTGGCTTTAATAGATATATTAGAAAAGATTAATGAATCATTGGAAAATAAACATCACGTCATTGGCATTTTCTTGGATCTTTTAAAAGCATTTGATACGAATGACCATCAAATCCTCATGAAGAAATTGTACTATTATGGTATCAGGGGAGTCGCACTTGACTGGTTCAGGTTATACCTGTCTGACAGGACACAATATGTTCAATACAATGTACACCTTTCTGATCCAGCACATGTAGTTTGTGGTGTTCCACAAGGATCAATTCTTGGCCCCTTACTCATTCTTATCTATATAAATGTTGTACCTAAAATATGCAACCAGGTCTCTCTCTCTCTCTCTCTCTCTCTCTCTCTCTTTCTCTCTTTCTCTCTCTCTCTCTCTCTCTCTCTCTCTTTATGTCTCTCTCTCTCTCTCTCTCTCTCTCTCTCTCTCTCTCTCCCCGCAGATGATACTAATGCCTTTAGTTTTCACAAAGACATAAATACACTATATGACAGAGTAAATGAGGAAATGGGCATACTTATAGTGGTTTGCGCCCAATAAACTCTTATTAAATGTAGACACACCATCACATATGTTATTCATACACAGCAAAAAATTTGACAGAAATAAAATACCAAAACTCCTGATCAACAACAAAGAAATTGCGCAAACAAACTCGGCTAAATTTCTAGGTGTTCATTTGGACATCGACTTATCCTAGAGCTGCCACATAGATTATATTAACAAAAAGTCACAACACACCTAGGTGTGTTACGACGATTATCCCAAATAAAACACTTAAGACACTGTACACAACACTCATTCTTCCACACCTAACATATTGCAATGCTATCTGAACAAATACACACAAAACAAAACTCAACAAGTTGGCTGGATTGCAAAAGAGAAGCATCAAATTATTCACAGACAAAAAAGTACACCAAAATATCTTTAAAAAAGAGAATTTATTAAGGCTGACAGATATTGGTAGAATGCAGCTGTATACCATGGTATATCACTTCCATCACAATATCTTGCCCAGCTCAATATCACAGATTTTCATAAAAACCGAAAACATCCATGTTTTATTAATTGTCTTTGTATTATATATGTATTATAGTGTGAAGATACACGAATATTAATCTATGTGCTTGTAAGCCTCATAGGCAATGCCTTACTTACAAGCAACCTATAATGTATATATCATACTGTGTTTAATCTGAAAAATAAAGTACCTAACAAAAAAAACAATCATTGGTTATTCTGTAGGGACGAGACAAAGCATTGGACATCACAATAATGCTGTATTTTCCATTAATGTCTCATAGAAACATGGACAATCATTGGTTATCATGTAGTCACGTGGACACAACAAGGGAGTGTGTATTACATTGATGTTGTGTTTTCCATTAATGTCTCAGAGAAACATAACCAAGCATTGGTTATTATGTAGCCACGTGGACACAACACGGGATTGTGTATCACATTCTTGTTGTGTTTTCCATTAATGTCTCAGAGAAACATAACCAAGCATTGGTTATTATGCAATCACGTGGACAAAACAAGGCAGTGTAAATCACATTGACGTTGTGTTTCCCAGTAATGCTCCGCCCCCCCCCCCCCTCAAAAGGACCAAACATGTATTGTAATACAACTCCTCCGAAACAATTGGACGGATTTCAACCGAATTTGGTATGTGACTTAACCATATCAATGTGGAGTGGATGTGTACATTTACATTTGGGCCCGCCGCCGCCACCAACCCCACCCCATCAACACCCCCCCCCCTGGGATAAGGGTGTCGAAAGGTCATGAAATTCATTGTAATGCAACTCCTCCGAAACTGTTTGACGGATTTAAATCAAATTTGGTATGAGTTACCCATATCACTGTGGAGTGGTTGATCACATTTCCGTATGGCCCCGCCCCCAGTGTGGTGGTGGATGGGGTCAAAGGGTCATAAAATTGATTGTAATGCCACTCCTCTGACTATGTTGGATGAAATTCAACCAAATTGGATATGTGAGTATTTATACAATATATAATATTATATAATATCCAATTACCCGTATAATTGCGGACTGCAAATGGGCATTTACATTTGGCTCCACCCCAAGGGGTTGTTTTCGGGAGTGTCAAAAGGTCAAAGCAGTGAACATGGGGATTTGATATTATGCGTCTTCGACCAGGCAATCTAGTTTAAGAATTGTAATGTGCATTATTTTGAACCGAATTCGCCTTGAAAGCTGTTTGCTGCTTATGGCACACCAACTTCCAGTCCTATTATATACACCTGTGCAAAAGTTAAGCACCACCCAATTTTTACGCACATGCGAGGGTATGTTCATGTGCTATGAAGAAAGCAATAGCATAAACATTTATGTACCCATCCATCTTAGTGCAAGAGGTAATAATGCAACTAGAGGAATGCTGATTATGATGGTGGGGAAACACTGTATGTTTTTGTTTGAACTTGAAAACGAGGCCTGAATATGGTTACGTTGACACAACTGACAACTATTGCCCTACAGTTGACACACGTGGCTAGATTGTCATTAATGGTGTCTGAAAACGAAGTTTAACATCTGTGCACGAGTTTGAGACTGTCATTATTAATACCGGGTATATCCACCTTGTGCCTGGATAACGGCCTGGACACGACGTCTCATGCTGGTCACCAACCGACTGATACGCCATTGTGGTATTCGTTGCCATTCAAGATGGAGTGCGTCTGTTAATTCCTGTAGGTTCTGCACAGGAGGATCCCTCCTTCTCACCATGTTTCCCAGAATGTCCCAGATATGCTCAATAGGGTTCATGTCAGGGCTCCTTGCTGGCCATGATAGGGTTTCGATGGCATTCTGGCGGAGGTATTCATGCACAGCTCTAGCACGATGTGGTCGGGCGTTGTCATCCATGAATATAGGGTGGGTTCCAGGTGCACGATTTACAAAATGAGGGACCACAACTCTATCCAGTATGGAATCGTGATATCTTTGTCCATTTAGTGTTCCAGGTACAGTCAACAGATCCAGCTTACAATCAAATGAGATGCAACCCCATATCATAACGGAACCTCCACCAAATGGAACTTCTTCCATGATATTACGTTGGTCGTACGCCGTGCGTCTGGACCTCCATACACGAGTTCGACCATCTGTGGCATGAAGCAGGAACCGACTTTCATCGGACCAGTGTACCCGTCTCCAGGATCTCATGTTCCAGTGTCTTCTTTGGTTGCACCACCTCAGACGCTCCTCTTTGTGGTGTGCAGTGAGGAGAGGACGTCTGACAGCTCTCCTAGCTTTCATGCCAGCAGCATACAGTCTCCTTTTGACGGTAGACATTGACACTCTATTGCGCGTTTCCCATTGCTGGCTGAGCACTCTGCTGTTGGTGAATGGAGATCTCCTAACAAGGCGTACTAGGGCTCGATCATCACGGGCAGTAGTCTTCTTCGGTCTTCCAGATCTAGGCCTATCGTTCACCTCGTTAGTTTGCCCATGTTTTGCAATCAAACGACTGATTACAGTATGGTTAATGTTCAGCTGTCTGCCAATCTCTCTGCATGACATACCAGTGGTATGCATGCCTATGATTTGCCATTTCACACGATCACTTAACCTTCGTCTTGCCATAGCGGTTCACAATCAAGAGCTAATTCTCTCTGTACAAATAAACCACGGTCATGAACACAAAATTCCTAATCTTGTCGCCTAAATCTGTATGTAATGTTCTACACCTCAAACTGGACTTTTACATAACTGAACACGTGTGCTGTTTCCCGCCACGCACGGACATCAAGCGGCGTGAAGTCATGCATGCATGTGCATTTCGTACTTGGAATTATGTCAGCTAACGCGGGGACAAAAAGTATGGAAGCCTAGTTGTACCATCATGTTTCTACGTTCTATTGTTTTTGCTGGTGCTTAACTTTTGCACAGGTGTATAGTTCCACAGAACTCAAACTGTCGTGCATCATAAATATATTTCTACTTCTTATATCTTGTTGAAAGGGTTAGAAACTGGACAATGGTCTGACTTCATATATCTTATTGAAAGGCTTAGAAACTGGACAATGGTCTGACTTCATATATCTTGTTGAAAGGGGTATGAACTGGACAATGGTCTGACTTCATATATCTTGCTGAACGGGTTAGAAACTGGACAATGGTCTGAGAAACTAAGACCTACGCTTTAACAAAGTGTCTTACGAGGTTTAAACTGTTATTTTATGATCCATGATTCAACATTATTTATTCCTATAATCCATACCTACACAATGATAAGGCATATAACATTGTAACGATGTAGACTAAAACATGTATAAAAAAATATCCAAACCAATATCAATATGTCATACAAGAAAGAATGGAAATGTATACATTTAATACGAATTCCCAAAGGTGAATTACTAGGCCTACAATCAATCACGTAATCAGGCCGTCTACACCAGCCCACACAAGTTTTTGCTGAGAAATGTACACTAGTTTCTCTAACAGTAAAAGATAAAATATTGACACGAGAGTTGCCAGCAGTAACAAATACCACCACAATGCATAATACTCTTAATAGCAGTAATGTGATATAACCGCCATTGAAGCGAAGAGAATTATCATCCGGGTTACCTGTGATTGTTCAAATTGATTTAATAATGGTAACAATCATGATAACAACAAAGACGTCTGCACATGTCTCTGGATAAGGTGACATGAAGAAATCACGTGAAAACATGCTTGCAATAAATATCTGTAATCTAGATATCTATCCAGGTGAGACGCCTAATAATTAAGATACACAATATAGCTTGCATGTCTGCGGAAGACATTGTTTGCCATATAAGTTTAATTCCATCAAGGTGTGTTTGCAGCTAGTGTTATGTAACTCTGATCAAAGCCAATGTTAAAGATCTCCCATTAAATAGAAACATGTTTGCACAAGGTATGAGATGGGTGTTGATTTTTGTTCAATTTACCCAGCATGCAATACTAACCAGCGTGTATGAATCGTTGCAGTAATTGGACGCCATATTCTTTGCATCTATTGTCTGTAAAAGTCGGGAATTTTCAAAGAAAGGTCTCCACCTGCAAATTGTTATTTCCCCGACGAAACGCAATTTACTTCAATTTTAATCCAACATATACGAAAGCTCTAGAAGATTTTGAGCTGAGGCTGTTCTGGCCTTAGATAGCAACAGCTTCCAGGTATTTTAATTTCAAAATATTCGACATCATACAATGTTGTCGGGTCTGTATAACATAGAGTTAGCATATATAATGGAGGGATCCGACCTAACACTCACGTATCCAACATAATAATCACACGCATCTCAAGTTAGCTGATGTCACTCTCATAATTTCACGTAGGCTACCTGGCTTCGTCATGAACATCGAATCGTTCGTCAAGTGTACGAATTGTATATATGTTTGATCGACCTACTAGACTGTTAAATATTGTAAAAGTAATTTGACTGGGCAGACTCAAGTCAAATTAGTTTCAAAATATTCACAGCTTACCTGTATAGTTACCTTGAAAATTAGACTCTGGGAATTCAGGTTTAAAAGCGATTCTAATAAGCGTAAATAGCAACGGCTTTCAGAAACATTGTTTTCAAAATAGACTTCCTTGAAGCGTTTTCAATGACGCTAATGGAGCGATTTTCCTCACTTTGGTTGATGACTGTCTGGCGGTGGGGGGGGGGGGTGGTGTGGGGGACCTAACTTGTATGTTAGTTTTGCGGTTAAAAACTAAAACGCAACAGCAACAGCTTTCGTCAACGTTATTTTCCAAGATAGACACGTGGTTGACCTTACGCCGGCCCGGCGGAAGAAATATATCAACAACACAACACGGGGATAAATTTGTCCTTTTATCCAGCATATAATTGTTGACTTTTACAGCATATAATCCTATGCCGTGCACTTGTAGTTTCCGAAATATTCATAGTAATAAGCATCGTAGCTCAATCTAAAAATAGAGGCGTGATTTCGTGTCTTTATCACGCCGAATCTCGAATGTACGACTCTAAGTTGGATTACCGCGAGTCCAATATTGAATACCCGTCACGGCTAATGGTATATACCAGGTGCGGCGTTGGCATACAATTTTGGTTAAGTTTCGCGTTTAGCTCTAAACTTTGAGCCCTATAATCACCAAACTTTACATGCTGTTTTATCATTACATATATATCAATATCATTCAGACAGGACTGTAATTCCAGAGTAGGGGCTTTGTTATTTCATGTTTTAAGGTTTACGCTTAGCTGGACTTCTAGTGTATGCAGGCGTGATAGCTTACAGCTTACGTTTATGTCTTTTGCTGTTTAACGATCAGGCCTATGGTCACAAAATTTTATATATAGCTTTATTACTGATCTGATAGTACAATGCATTCATATAATTTTACTTTATATTTGTAACATTGCCTTTGGAACTTCATCAGTTCTGGTTAACATTTACATTTAGCTGGACTTTAAGTGCATTAATTCAAACATGATAGGGTTAGGAACTTAGAGTTTACGTTTACGTCGCTTACTGCTTACCTATTAGTTCTATGATAACCAAAGTTTATATATAGCTTTATTACTACCTATTTATGTTAATATTACAATACAATGCATTCATATAATTTTACCTTGTATTTGTAGTGTAGGCACTTGCCATATTTACCATATGAAACTGTCAGGGTGACATATCTTATCCAGTATCACACTGCCGCCTTTTGTGTTAATTCTTTAATTTTTTTTCAATTTATTGTTCCAGGTATATCACGAAGAAGAAAGAAAAATGATCCGCTGGAGGTGGCGAGACAGTACATGAGGGAAAGAAGGGATAGAGAGGGATTCGAATGCCTGTTTATTGATACCTATAAAGGTATATTCTGCTTTTATTATAACCTCATAAGTTTCCTGATATACTTAGTTGTAAAATAACCCTCTTATACACGGGGGGGGGGGGCATAGTAGTACACCGGGTTGACAATTTCCCGAGAAATACTAGTATTTGCCAGGGCAGTGGGAAATACTGGTAAATACTGAGAAATATTGGGAAATAAGTACTCAGATATCAGATGCCAAGTTCATATATTTAGCATCCTGGTTGTTTATTAGGCTTAAGAAAGCACTGACAGGCATTAGTAATTATGATCGCTTGACATATGCATACATGTAAGTTGCAAATATATGCATAAAACATACATACCTGCTAAAGCAACACTACCATTACAATTTTAGCCGGCATGGCTGCATTTATGTGACAGTACATCACTGTACATGTAACTTTATCACTGTTTATAGCTCTGGTTGGAGTTCACTAGATCTATTGAATTATCTATATAAAAGACTGACTACTGTCAGAACATGCAATGTAAATTTACATTTGAGGTATTTACCTATTGCTATGTACCTGCTTTACCCATTTAACACTGAACTTGGTAAAGGATGGTTTCTGGAGTGGTCTTGATAAATGTCCTTTTGTAGACAAAGGGAATACTATTTTTTAAAATTCACCACTGGAATGACTGGCTTAACAACTTAAAGCCAGTCATTCCAGTAGTAAGTTGTCAAAATAGCCTTTTCTTGATCTGCAAATAGATATTTTCTATGAGATAATTGAAATTTGTTTGAATAAATTTAAGTGTTAAAGGGTTAAATAATTACTAATTCATTCGCTGGGAATTGTCACTATATCTAAGTTACTGCTATGGTGACTGAATATATTTAATTCTGAAGTTGTAGAGATGTAAAAATTAATTGTAATTGCTATTTACGCTTGAAATTTACAGACTATTGAAATTAAAGTGAGTCATTTTCAACCATTCATATTATAGCATGTACATGTAATAGTATGACTAGTGCAATGTTAGTATATATAAACGTATATATAGCAGAAGGAAACGTGTCGCCATAAGAATCAGTCAATCCCCAATTAGACACCTAATTGCTGTCCTTCCACTGTGAGACATATCACACCTGTGTTATGGTATATGAGCTGAATGTGGGAGGCGGCATAACACAGAGTATTGATTTACATAGAAATCTAAGGTTAGCCAAATAAACAGGACACATGTACTTTGGTAATCTAAACTTAGATTTAATTTGTAAACCTTTTTTAAGCACTCATATCAGCCAAAAACAACTTCTGCAGAAGTCTTGGGAGTAGTGTTGGGAAATATCCATTGGCAGATCAATAGAAGACTTTTAAACAATTTGCCACTAGAATCAGTGGAATTACTGGCTACATGTGGATTTAACCGAGCCAGTCATCCAGTGGTAGATTGTCAAAAATAGTTTTCTCTTGCTCTGCAAATTGGCATTTTTTTTGAGAAAATTAAAAAAATTTAAAACGAATTCGAGGGTTAAATTGTTACGGAAATGCACGGACCGACATGACCATTCACCAATTAGTCAAATGCTAGTAAAACTGAGATCTGGCTAATAGAAATCAGAATTGGCTAAATATCTGGCCACTTCTTTAATCATTTTATTTTAAAGAATTTCAAAGAAAAGAATCATTAAAATTAACATTGGAGAAAATCTTAAGATAAATATGTATGTTATTAGTACTTATATTATGTTTTTTGTTTTACCAGCTGTTATATTTTTGAAACTAAGTTGACTGGAAGTTGTTGCTGTCTTAGGCAGCAACAGCTTCCAGAACAATTACTTTCAAAATATTCAGCATAGTTTTGTATCTGGTATTTACATGTAGCGTTTAGCTGAAAGAGCTTCTTGATGATGATAGATTGTAGACTTTGGGAAAACATTGACTAAAATAGTTTAGATTTGGCTAAGAAAAATGGTTGTTGACTAATAATTTATAAAAGTAAGTGTGTTCTTGAAATCTTAGAGCGGTGTAGATGCATCTTAACGAAATGCTCACCCATCTTAAGAAAATGCACACACATCTTAAGGAAATGCACATACATCTTAAGGAAATGCACACACATCTTAAGAAAATGCACACACATCTTAAGGAAATGCACATACATCTTAAGGAAATCCACACACATCTTAAGAAAACGCACACACATCTTAAGGAAATGCACATACATCTTAAGGAAATGCACACACATCTTAAGAAAATGCACACACATCTTAAGGAAATACACACACAGCTTAAGGAAATGCACACGCATCTTAAGGAAATGCACACAGATTTTTCTGAACTAAGAAATGCACACACTTAAGGAAATGCACACACCTATTAAAGGGAATGCACATAGACCTTTCTTCTCGGCAATACAGGCATCCTAAGGAAATGCACACGCATCTTAAGGAAATGCTTACACATCTTAAGGAAATACACACGCATCTTAAGGAAATGCACACACATCTTTAGGAAATGCACACAGATCTTTCAGGACGAAAGAAATGAATACACGTCTTAAAACTATCGTAAGCAGATAAAACTACCAGAATAGGCTGATAAAAATGATCAGAGTCCTGCTTCCAAGAACCGCTCTGCAATCTTGTGTCGAGTTGTGATGTCCAAATTCCCTATATATATATATACTGGACTACCCAGATAATACATTTTAGTTGAGCGGCACTCATCGAGTCGATAGTTTGCTACCTGCAAGGCTAATTATCCTTAGCACAAGTTGACTGACGATTATTAGCCTACATGTTACTTTGTATATTGTGGCGACCGTCCGTCCACCCGCCTGCCATCTACCCATCAACTTTTGAAACGCCACTCCTCATTAACTGTTTGGTGGATTTCTACCATATTTTGACAGTCAGAATTATGATTCAGAAGATTTTTGGTTATAATCTTAGATTTTATGACAAGTCGACCGGAAATTGTCAAGTTGCTTTAAAACGCTATTCTTCATTAACCGCTTGACGGATTTCAATCAAATTGTGGAATTATCCTATGGTGATTGGCTCTAGAGCTTCCATTCAGAATTTTAATTTGTCAAATTCTTGGGTGAAAATCTTAGATTTTATTTACAAATTGACCAAAAATTGTCAAATTGCTTTAACACTTAGCACTCTGATGTCAACATTCTATCTTTTACTGTGTCAATAGCAAGGCCTATAGCCATAGGCTCCAGAACTTCCATTGCGCTTTTTGATTCGTCAAATCTTTTGAGTGAAAATCTTAGATTTTATGAAAAATTGACCAGAAATTTTCAAATTGCTTATCCTTGATCTTGATCCATTTCAAACAAACTTAGCTGAAAGGATCCTATGGTGATTCGTCAATTCTTTAGATGAAAATCTGAGATTTTATGTAAAATATACTATAAATTATCAAATTGCTTCTGCTTATCATACTGAGTGATTTTAACCAAATTTGGCTGAAGGGTTATGTGGTTGTGGGCTCTAGAACTTCTGTACTAAAATGTTGATTCGTCAATTTCTGTGTGAAATCTGAGCATTTTGACAATTTCTAGCACATTTAAAGGTGCATATTCACAGCAAAATGCTTCAAAATAAAATTATTTAAATTGTATACTTTTAGACTCTTAATCTGTGGTCCTATGTTTAATGACACGAAATAAATCTTAACATATGATGATTTAATTCCATATAAATTAATATAATTTTTTTAAGTAGTGTAATTAAAATAGAGGCACTGTCCCCATATTAAATCAAAATTTAAAAACATTATATTAATTTATACGCAATGAAATGATCATTTGTTAAGATTTAATTTGTTTCAGTGGACCTAGACCAACATTTTAAGCCTCTAAAAGTATATAATTTAATTTTCTTTTTTCAAGCATTTAGTGTGAATATCCATCTTTAAAATAAAATCTAAGATTCCACCCAAAAATGTACAAATCAAAATTCAGACCGGTAGTGTTCCCATAAAATCCTTCTAGCCCAATTAGTTGAAATCCGCAAAGTCATTAATTAGTAGCATTTTGACAAATATCCAGTACATTTTAAATAAAATCTACTAATTAACGTAAATTCCAACTGCCCTTAATAAGAAGCACTTGGCCAAATTTGTGATCTGTTATTTTATTCATTACATTTTGATTTAATTTTGCAATTTATGCTTTAATGTGATAATTATTGACCTATCCAGTAGGGCAGGTATGTATTAGGTTTCGCCTGCCCTTTGGGAGAAATAACTTGCCCTGGGTTGGTGGGCAGCCCTTAACGTCAAGACTTGCCCTATGGGACTAGGCTTCAAAACCTTTGCCATTTTGCAATTTCCAGAACCCCTTTTAGGCGCCACACTTCATCAACTTTATGCGATTCCAATGTATCTGGAAATGTAATTCTCCTACATGTACATGTATCATGATAAACGTCAAGAGTTCTAATGAGAGTTTTGGTTTGCTAATTCTTTCAGCAGGAATTTCGGATTTCCCACCACCGTTTAAATCGTTACTACTACTTAATCAACAAAGTTAGATTTCAACCAACCTTGTGTGGAATGATCATACAACGATAAGCTTAAAGAAATCAAATGGTCTTTCAATTGGTCAATCTCTTTGGCTGTCATCTACATGTATCTTGGATTTGCTGCAAATTATCCATATGTCTATGTAATTGCAAATGGTTCAAATGTTAATGGTCCAGGTGAGCATCACAGGCCCTTGGGTCAATTGTTTCTATATTAGTCAGCTCAGATTGCTCAAAATATCTACAGTGAATATTACTACATTGCTACTTATTTTGGGAATAATTTGATTGAAAGTTGACACCACAATGATTTTCAGTCAATTCGCTACCAAAACAGTTGCTGTTGAACACTATTAGGGGTGATGATTTTCTGCTTCGGCAGAATTTCCGCTTCGTAAGCAGAATTGACATACTGAAGCAGAAATCGGCAAAAATTGACATTTTCTTCTAAATAATTGCCTTTCTTGTTTATATTCTTCAGTAGAGTTGTCTGTACCAGAAATTGTGAAAATTCATCCATCAAATTGAAGAAAAACAATACATGTACATCTGTGTGCCAGAGATAGTCTTCTTACCGGTATTTCAAATTACAAGGCAGAGTGTGAATCTAGTTATGAATATTTTGTATCCTCTCGATATAGGCATGAATTGTTAAATTTTCATGCATCTGCGATTGTTAATTAAGCAGATTATTGTTCGAAGTTTGAAAAACAGTGAAACCGGTGACGAAGCAGAAGTTGCTATTTTCCAAAGCAGAATTTACACTTTACGAAGCAGAAAATCATCACCCCTACACTATATCTACTAGATTATTTTGAAAATAATTTGACCGAATGTTCCTACTGCTATCGGCAACAATATTTGCCAACCAACTTGTTCTAAAGATAATTACTCTAGCATATCGCAAACGATCGACTCTACGTGTACTGCTGAACTAAAATGTATTACCTGGCTCAGAACTGTCCAAATTGGCGTAACCCATTTTAAGTTCGCGCAAAGGTTATGCAAACATTTATGACCCAACCTCTTTTCCGTTCCCGCAATTTCTGTCATGTTGTAGATAAATGCAGGAAATATGGTTACGCAAAACAGAATGGGTTGCCCAAAACACATTTGCGCAACCCCAAAATGGGTTACGCACATTTCCAATTTGGACAGGCCTGTGGCTAGACCGGTATACATGTATATAGGGAATTTTGATGTCACAACTCAACACAAGATTGCAGAGTGTCTCCTGGCGGCATCACTCTGACCATTTTTATTAGCCTAATCTGGTAGTTTTCTCGGCTAACGATAGCTTTAAGGAAACACACACACAACTTAAAGTTCTTATTTAGCAAAATTAAGAATAATTTTAGATTTTTAAATAAATTGCCACTACATATTTCTTAGTTCTTTAACCAACTGGTAATGTAGTCGCCATTCTAGATTTTGTTTGTCAGCGCTATCATATCAGAACCTATTGTCTTTTCCGGCGCGAAAATCAGATATTATTAAAAAAAATCTCAGATTCGTGTACGTATACATGTATGTTGCAGGCTGTGGTACCTTTACAACAATCGGTTTCGACAAAGAGGATTTTCTCCTTGAGTACAAGGGTGAACTCGTAGATCAGGTCGAGGGAGAACGGCGACTCAAATCACATCCTCAGTCAAAGGGTTCATTCCTGTATTTCTTTGTATGCAGCGGTTGTCATTACTGGTAAGCGTGAGATTTTTTATGTTCATGATATGTGAATATGTTAAATATTTATCCCCACGTTTAAAAAGTGGTGAGGATATTGTAGTCGCTCCGTCTGTCTGTCCGCCTATTGCGCTATCTCCTCCCAAACCAGTGAGTGGAATTCTGTTGGTAGGTGTGTTACCCATAGGATTATGCTTAGCAGGGTGGTATTTAGATTTGGCTCCGCCCTGAAGGGGGCTGGACAGAGGTCAAATCACTTATAATGTAACTCCTGGAACCGTTACACAGAACTCAACCAAATTGGATATGCGAGTTACCCATATGATTGTGGAGTGCAAGAGGCCTTTTACATTTGGCTCTGCCACCAGGGGTTGGTTGTGGGGATGGTCAAAAGTTCAAAGTGGGGATGCGATGTCATGTCATCGTACGATTGATCTATTTGATTTTGGTGTTTCCATGGTCTCTGTATTTCAATAGAGAGCACGGCAACACCAAGATCAAAGATAAGTGCAAACTGGCGAGTCAGGATGAGAGAACTGTGCGCTTAGCCCCTAGGCTGGCAGCCCTATGTAATATGTAGTGGCATTGGGTCATCCTGCTGTGGGCACTGCCGCCATATGAATGAAAAATTGCTGAGTACGGCGGTAAATATCTTTAGTACTTACTCACTATATTGAAACAAATAATGTTATTAAAAGTTAATATGAGCTTTATTTTTTAAGCCAAGTGGAAACATTGCTTTATTGCCTGTTTATTAGCTCACCCTGTTTAAGACTATATGCTCGGCCTCAACGTGGCGCAGGGGTGTAACCCACTGAGTATCAATCCAGACATTTGGAGGGGCTAACCAGAGCATTATGCACAACGCTAATGAAATGACACTTGGAGATAGAATCAACCGAAATGGTGCTCGCCCTGTGATGATCCGCCAGGCATGTGCAGCGCCGGGCTCCACGCCTCGAAGGAGCCCACCCTCAGCTACTGGACGTCCCATCAACTCGTCTTGTGGAGCCAGGGGACGAGGATTGAGAGCTACTGGCCAACCGAAAGAGAAGATCAAACCCAAAGAGAACCCCAGTATCAACATCATGCACTTGAACGCAGAAGGGGTTACCAACAAGAAATCAGAGCCGAACAGATCCTGTACGAAAACAACATTGATATCTGCTGCATCCAAGAGACACACCTGCAAGAAGGAAAACCATTTAAGATCAGAGGTTACCAGATCTTCCGGTGTGATCAAAGAGGAAGAAAGAAAGGCGGGGTGATCACCTTGGTCCGAAACAGCGTGAACGCCAGCCAGATCAAAACCTTTATGGAAGAGGCAGAATATATCAAGATCAAGGTAACAACCAGCAACTCTGTGATTGATATTGTCAATTATTACTGCCCTAATGACAAGAATCTCTCACTTGACACAATCCAGGTCCCGGACTGCCACTTCCTCATTGCAGGAGACTTTAATAGCCAGTCCCAGAGCTGGGGATACAGAACACTTGATAAACGAGGAGAAGACATTGAAGCATGCAAGATGAAAAGCACCTTTTACTTGTCAACGATCCCACGGATCAGCCTACCTTCTGCGCTCGACAACAACGCCGGACTTGGCATTTTGTACAGAAGACATTCACAGAAACCTCAGTAGAGTGGTCGGATTGCAGTTAGGAGGAAGCGACCACCGCCCAGTCCTCCTCTCTCTTTCTGAAAGTATTTCGACAAGTTCACCTCAACATCCAAGGTGGAACTACAAAAAGGCAAATTGGAGTCTGTTCGGCATTCGTTCCAATGAGCTTACCCAAAATATAGCAGTAGAATGGTGAAACATCAACAATGTGGTCAAGGAATTTAATTCAAGTATCCTCAAGGCTGCCAATGAAGCGATTCCTCGAGGATTCAGAAAAAACTACCGCCCCTACTGGACAACAGAACTGCAAGCAGCATATGATAAACTAGACAAGGCCAGAGAAGATGCAGAGGGTAATCCCTGTCATGAAAACCACTTCACGCTACAACAAACTAAAGCCAGGTATCTAAAGACCAAGCTGGAGGCCAAAAGAAGGAAGCTGGAGGGAAAAGACAGGGTTTAATTTAGAGAGAGACACCACGAAGCTATGGAGACTGACCAAAGCACTGAATGATGAGGGTGTTGGGGGAGAGAAGATTACTCTTGAAGAAGATGGACAAACACTGACTGGAAAGATGCCTGCAGATGCCTTTGCGAAGGCATATGAAAAAGAAAGCAACATTTCTATACCACGCATGCGTCAAAAAGAGGTTAGAAAAGAGCAAAAGGAAAGAACAGACACCAACACTCATGATGCAATGAAAGTTGACATTAGTTTAGCAGAACTGAAGAAGGCTATCCGCCAATTGAAGAAGAAGAAATCTCCTGGGCCAGATGGCATTACGAATGAAATGATCCAACACCTTGGTAATGCATCTCTCCGCAAGTTGCTAGACATCTTTAATCTCAGTTGGACCAATGGAGAGGATCATCAGTGCTGGAAGGAAGCCAGAATGACCCCTATTCTGAAAAAAGGGAAGAACAAGACGAAAGTGCTGAGCTACCGTCCTATCAGTCTTACAAGCTGCATATGCAAGACCATGGAGCGCATCGTCAACCAGCTGTTGCAGTGGTACCTAGAGTCGGAGAACATTATAGTTTCAGAGCAGGCCGCTTCAGAAAATACAGGAGCACAGAAGATCAAACAACACATCTTGCACAGGTCATAGAGAACACTTTTCAAGCCAAGAAGGTGATGCTAGCTGCCTTTATCGATCTGCAGAAGGCATTTGACAAGGTGTGGAAGGATGGCCTCCCCGTGAAGCTCCGGCGCACAGGCATCGGTGGCAACATGTTCCGATGGACCAAGTCATACCTACACAATCGCAGAGCTAGGGTACTGGTGGATGGACAATCTGGACAGAATGTATTGCTGAGACAAGGGGTGCCACAAGGCGGAGTATTATCACCAACTCTGTTCATACTCTTCATTAATGACATTGTAGCAGAGCTGCCCAATGGGATCCAAGCAGCCCTCTATGCAGATGACCTCGTACTTTGGTGAACCGAGGAGTACACAACGACTGCCACGTACAGAATGCAGCTCGCCTTGGACAGAAGTACAGCTTGGGCCAGTCGCTGGTGTATTACCATCAACAAAGAAAAATCATCAGCCATGCTATTCTCACTGTCCACAAAAACCCAGGTTGGCAATCTGACACTGGGCGGTAATCCACTCGCGTATGAGGACCAGCAGACATACCTGGGAGTCACCTATGACAGAAGATTAACATGGAAGGAGCACATCCAGAGGGCAGAGGCAAAGGCCAGAAGAAAGCTAAACATCATGAGGAAGCTGGCAGGAACAAAGTGGGGTGCCAATGAAAGGATCCTCAAGACCATCTACCTAGGTGCCGTACGACCACACCTTGAGTATGGATCCAGCTCATGGATGACAGCAGCTAAATCTCATCAACAGAACCTCGACAGAGTACAAAACCAGGCACTGCGCATCATCACTGGTGGAATGAGATCAACACTAATAGAAAAAATGGAGCAGACAGCAGGCATCCCCCCACTTAGCAAAGGAAGGAAATGCAAAGCACTGCTCAAAGCTGCAAAGTTCAAATCGTTCAACAACCACCCGATGAAGATCAGGCAAGCACAGCTGTCATCAAGAAGACTTAAAAGATCAAGTTTTGTGAAAGAGACAAAACCACTTCAAGGGAAACACCAAGAAATGTTGCCAGCACAAATAGAAGACCCAAACCACACACTTGATCCTCGACCCTGAGAAAACAAACCAGAGAGCATAGCTATTCGTACCACAGTACCTCATCTCGCAACCAAAGATGAACACAGTGATGTGAGCAAGAAGGCCCTAACCCTAGCCATGCTGGAAGGGATGTACCCTCAGGAGACATGGGTAAGGATCTACACAGATGGATCAGCCAAAGATGCAATTAGGAGCGGAGGTGCTGGACTGCACATACACTATCCAAACGGACAACATGAGCCAGCTGCAATACCGACAGGCAAACACTGCACAAACTACAGAGCTGAAGTCGAAACACTGCTTCATTCAGCTAATACCATGGGCAGAACAGCATACCCTATTGCACAGATTGTCTTTTTATCTGATGCTCGCTCCGTTCTTGAGGCTATCACCAAAGGTAAGCTGCCACAACTTGAAGAAGCACTACAAACCATCAAATGCTTTCGGATGGCATTGCAGTGGATCCCTTCACACTGTGGAGTCCAAGGAAATGAGGAAGCAGACAAGATGGCAAAGGTGGGTGCAGAAGAGAATCGGACAGAAAACATGGTTACGCATACAGAGATGAAGACTATCATCAAGTCACTCTATAGAACACCTCAATCAGAAGATGCCTACCATCATCTCTCGAGGCCAGAGCAAGTGACCATTTTTCGTCTCAGAACTGGACATAACAGACTAAACCAACACATGTACAGGCGGTTCCACCTTACGACATCTCCCGCTTGTCCTTGTGGAGAAGCAGAACAAACGACAGAGCACATACTTCAATGTTACAGTACGTATCAGCTGCTGAGAGAAGAGAACTGGCCTTTGTCAACCTCTTTTCTTGAAAAGCTGTATGGGCCTGTGGAAGAACTGCAGGAAACCACAGATTTCATCTTGAGAACGGCTCTCCGTGTGTGATACCAGCGATCGAAAAGAAGAAGAAGAAACTCACCGAGCCCTTTGATAATTTTCGGTACATTTTTCATAATTGCTTCTTATCATCTTTACTGGTTTCAACCAAAATTAGCCGAACTGATCCTATGTTCATAGGATCCAGAACCTCCATTCACCAAACTTTTGTGTGAAAATCTTATTTTATTAAAAATTGACCGAAAATTGTCCAATTGCTTTAAAACGCTACTCCTCATTAACCACTTGGCAGATTTAAAAAAATGTGGTGGAAGCATCTTATGGCGATAAGCTCTAGAACATCCATTCAAAATTTTGATTCGTCAAATTTTTGGGTGAAAACCTTAGATTTTATTACCAATTTACCGGAAACTGTCAAATTGCTTCTCCTTACCATCTAGATAGATTTTAACCAAATGTGGCTGAAAGGATCCGATCGTCATAGGCTCTAGAACGTCCATCGATTTCTTTGGGTGAGAAAATTGTCAAATGACTATGTCTATACGGTCTAGAACTTCTATTCAGAATTTTGGTTTATCAATTTTATGGGAGAAAATCTTGGATTTTATGAAAAATGTATCGGAAATGGTCGAATTGCTTCTTCTCTATAACAGTCTGGGATTTTTCAACGAAATTTGGTTGAAAGGATCCTGAGGTGGTAGACTCTACAACTACCAGATATAATTTTGATTCATAATTTTTTTTTGTAAAACCGTAGAACGATCTTATGATGATTATAAGCTTCATGAAATCAAAAGAGATTTCAATTGGTCAATTACTTTGGCGGTCATCTTGGATTATCCAGAAATTATCCATCATGTCTAATGCTAATGGTCCAGGTGAGCGTAAGAGGCCCCGACTTTACGAAGAAAAACGAGCTATTGGGATACCGTCGGCGGTGGCAGCAGCGTCCAATTTGCGTTTACTGGCTCAATTTAGTGTGGTATATCTTTGGTTTGCTTAATCATACTGGGCCCAAACCTGGACAAAAAGCCTCCCTATAATTAGTGGGCATAACACACTGGCCATGGGCTTCAAAAGCTCAACGTCATTGTGACGTTTACAAAAACTCCTCAGCAATTAACATTTTACGTTTGCCTAGACTTAGTGTTTTATATGTTGTATTGTCTTAGGTTTGCTTAATCATACTGGCCCAAAAGTTGGACACACTTCCCTATACTGAATGGGCATGACATATTGCCTTTGCGGTGAAAAGGTCAAGGTCACTGTGAAAATATTTTCAACATTTGGTTTTGCGTTTAGCTTAACCTAACATATGTCTGGTGGAAATTTTTTTGAAATTTGGGGAGCATCCATCATTTTTACTGATCTCGCTTGTCTAGTTTATTTAACTGATATAAAAATGTATAAAGGACTTTATTCACCACATGTCTTTGCAAGTTTTCACATTTTTTGTTCAGTATTGATGCACATACCAGACGAACAGCCTCGGACGTTTGGTGAATGACAGCAAGAGGAGGCCAAACTGTAAGATGAAGATTGTGGAGGTGGAGGGAAAACCTCATCTTTGTCTATTTGCACTTCGTCCTTTGAAGACAGGGGAAGAGTTGCAATAGGATTACGGGGATACAACCGCATTTTGGCGAAAGGTAAGTAGGTTTAGAATGTGACAGAAGTTTTTAGAATGTTGCTCCCTTTTTAACTCAGCTGACTTGTCAGTCAGCTGAGCTATAGCGATCACTCCCCGTCCGGCTGTGCATCGTCAACAATGGTGGCACGTTTTGTTATTTCTGGGCATATTTAGATCAAACTTGGTCAAAATGTTCATGCATGCATTTAATGCATGCATTCTGAAGATGAGGCTGATTCGATATAAAAAAAACAACGGAGTTATCCCCCTTGCAAATTTTCTTCAGTATAGGACCCAATGGGGAAAGGTACTACATATGTGGCACATTTCATTATTTCTTGAAGTATTGGCTTCTAATTTGGGTGGGTGGTTACCTACAGCCATAAGCTACCACACCTGTAAGAACTAGGTCAGTCTAGACTGACCTAGTTTCTTGAAAACAGGTCAACGGTCAATTTTCCCATTTGTGCCAATAGTAATATATTTGTGCTGTACTCTTATTAGTTTTTCACATACAGTGACAAAACTTAGCAGATCTACTCCGTTTAAGCAAAATCTATTTGGGCTCTTAACCCCTAGCACTCTGATGACAAAATTTTAAATTTTCAAATTAAAATTTGAACTGGTGTATATTTTTCACCAAATTTGTTGGAAGATGGTGCTGTCGTAGACAGCAACATCTTTCACCAAAATTGTTAGAAAATGTACTCCAGTTTCTTTGCTATTGACACCGTAAAAGATAGAATATTGACACCAGTGTGCTAAGGGTTAAGAGGATGCGGCCATGCCTTCAAATAGCAGAGTTATGGCCCTTGATTTATTTTTGCTAGATATTAAAGCCTATGGTGAAAATATGTTTGTGGCACATTTCGTCATTTATCAATGGATTAAAGCCAAATTTTGCTTATATGTTCCTATAGGCAATATCTCTACTGACTATGAATGTGATGTCGTCACACCTTCAAATAGCGTGGTTATGGCCCTTGCTATATTTTCAATGTATTGAAGCCTATGTGGAAAATACCTTTGTAGGACGTTTCGTCATTTATCGATGGATTAAAACCAAATTTGGCAGACATCTGCCATCATCCTTAATGTATTAATATAAAGAGGGCATACCTTTAAACAAGGGCCATGACTCTGGTTCATTTAGACATTTTAGACTATTGAACCTTATGGAGAAGATACATTTGTTTCTTCACTTGTTGATGGATTAATGTAAAATTGGCAGATATCTTCCTATCGATAATATTTATTGGGACTATGAATATGAAGCGCACATGCGGAAATGACATCAAAATGACAAATTAAAACTTGTGTTCCACTGAACTATCAGGACTAGGAGGCATACAAAACAAAAACGTGTCATGAATGCCAATATCGCAAATTAATAATAATATGTACAGAAGATAATGTTTTTAAAACAATTTGAGCAATAAATTAACTGTTTACTAATCACCATATGCATTCAGGAACTAATAAATGTAAGGTGAGATTTTTGTCTTGCCTCTGCAGAAAAAGCAAGACATATGCAAAACTGTTTTTTCAACGTTAAGTTTTTGCGTTTAGCAAAACTTTTCGGTTTGTATCTCAAGACTGGTTAATCTTATTTCAAGCAAACTTGGGCACATGGTTTCCCATACTGTTAGAAAACAGCAGGATGAGTATGAGGTCAAAGGTCAAGGTCAATTTTACCTTGATACAAAACTCTGTTTTTTCCGCATTAAATTTTTGCGTTTGACAAAACTTCTCGGCTTATATCTCAAGACTGTTTAATCCTATTTCTGCCAAACTTGGGCACATGGTTGCCCATACTGTTAGAAAAGAGCAGGATGATAGTCAGGTCACAGGGTCAAAGGTCAAGGTCAATTTTACCTTGATACATCTTTTCAATGTTAAGTTTTTGCGTTTAGCTTATATCTCAAGATTGTTGAAGTCTATTCCAACTAAACTTGGCCACATGGTCACCTACGGTGTTATGGAGCAGCAAGATGAGGATGAAGTCACAGGGTCAAAGGTCAAGGTCACTTTGACCTTGATAAATGGCTGGGTCTTTTAACATTAAGCATTTGTGTATAGCATTTAATTTTTGCTCTTAACATTATTTGTCAGCTTATTTATCAGGATTTATTAATCCTATTGAAACTAAACTTGGATACATGTCTACTGATAAAGGTCACTGTCACTGTCACTGAAGAATATGTTAAGTTTTTGCAAAAAGTTCTTGGCTTATATCTAGTGATTGTTTAAGCCTATTCCAACCATTGGGCACATGGTTGTCTATGCTGTTAGGGAGCAGCAGGGTGATTGAGGTGGCAAGGTCAAAGGTCAAGGCCACTTTGACTTTGTTACAAAACTGTTTTTGTCTCGCCTGCGAAGCAGGATCGAGACAGGTATCGCTTTTCCGGCGGCGATGGCGTAAACGTTTAAGTTTTTATATCTCGGCAATGCCTGATTCAATTGGAACCAAACTTGGGTGCATGGTAATATACATCAAACGGAAGCAACCCGCTGATAAATACGCCATGAAGTCAAAGTTACAGTGGTCAAAGGTTACAGGATAATCTTTGTTAATATTTTACGTTAAGTTTTTGCGTTAAACAAAAGTTATTGCCTTATATCTCGGCAATGCCTAATCCAATTGGAACCAACCTTGGTTACCTGGTGATATATCTCAAAAGGAAGCACCATGCTGATGCAGACATCATGCGGTCAAGGTTATGGGGGTCAAAGGTCACGGTATAATCTTTGTTAATATTTTACGTTAAGTTTTTGCATTAAACAAAAGCTATTGCCTTATATCTCAGCAATGCCTGATCCAATTGGAACCAAACTTGGGTACATGGTAATATACATTGAACGGAAGCAGCCCACCAATAAAGCAGTCATGACGTCAAGGTTATGGGATCAAAGGCCACAGTATAATTCAGGATGTTAACTCTGTTACTGTTTATCAGATCACTTTGAACCTTTATGGAATGTTTGGACTAGGACTGGGGAAGAAACCTGTCGAAATTGACGATGATCCGCAATCCAAGATGGCCGACAGCCACCGGTAGCCCTCCTGAAAATTGGTTTCCGGATGATAACTCTGTTACCATTTATCGGATCGCTTTGAAACTTCATAGGATGGTGGGACTAGGTCTGTGGAAGAAACCTATCAAAATCGATGATGATCCGAAATACAAGAGGGCCACCAGCGACCATGAAACCTATCAAGATTGACAATGATACGAACTCCAAGATGGCCGCCAGCCACCGGTAGCCATCTTGAAAATTGGTTTCCGGATGATAACTCTGTTACCATTTATCGGATCGCTTTGAAACTTCATAGGATGGTGGGACGAGGTCTGTGGAAGAAACCTATCAAAATCGATGATGATCCGAAATACAAGAGGGCCACGAGCGACCATGAAACCTATCAAGATTGACAATGATACGAACTCCAAGATGGCCGCCAGCCGCCGGTAGCCATCTTGAAAATTGGTTTCCGGATGATAACTCTGTTACCATTTATCGGATCGCTTTGAAACTTCATAGGATGGTGGTACTAGGTCTGTGGAAGGAACCTATCAAAATCGATCCTGATCCGAAATCCAAGAGGGCCGCCAGCCACCAGCGACCATGAAACCTATCGAGATTGACAATGATACGTTCTCCAAGATGGCTGCCAGTCACTGGTGACCATCTTGAAAATTGGTTTCCAAATGATAGCTCCGTTACCGTTTATCGGATCCCTTTGAAACTTCATAGAATGGTGGGACTAGGTCTGTGGACGAAACCTATCAAAATCGATGATGATCCGAAATACAAGAGGGCCACCAGCGACCATGAAACCTATCAAGATTGACAATGATACGAACTCCAAGATGGCCGCCAGCCACGGGTTGCCATCTTGAAAATTGGTTTCCGGATGATAACTCTGTTACCATTTATCGGATCGCTTTGAAACTTCATAGGATGGTGGGACTAGGTCTGTGGAAGAAACTTATCAAAATCGATGATGATCCGAAATCCAAGAGGGCCGCCAGCCACCAGCGACCATGAAACCTATTGAGATTGACAATGATACGAACTCCAAGATGGCTGCCAGTCACTGGTGACCATCTTGAAAATTGGTTTCCAAATGATAGCTCCGTTACCGTTTATCGGATCCCTTTGAAACTTCATAGGGTAGTTGGACTGGGTGTGGAGATGGAACCTATCGAAATTGACGATGATCCGAACTCCAAGATGGCCGCCAGCCATGGGCTGCCATCTTGAAAGTTGGTTTCTGGATTTCAATTATTGGATCACTTCCTACGGTCGTTGGAATATGTCTGGTGAAGAAACGTATCGAAATTTACGATGATCCGAAATCTAATCTGGCCGCCAGCCAGTCAGCGGCAGCCATCTTGAAAATTGGTTTCTGGACAATACGTCCTTGACCGTTTAACGGATCGCTTTGACACTTCATAAGGATGACTGGTCTGATGGGGCTGAGGAAGAAATATTTTCTGATAGCTCTCATTTATTGGTTTGTCATCATGGGATATTATGCGCCGTTTGCGGAGCTCTTGTTTAATTGATAATGACTCGGTTTTATTGGCAATGAGGACTCCAAAGAATTACAAAATAAGCGCTCATAGGAGTCAGTGTATGGACATTGCTAAAATTCTCTCACCACATCCATTTCTTTTTTACATTTTAAGTATCAAAATATGTATCCAGTGGTCAATAATATCATGCTTTAGCATTCTTGTTTCAATGTAAAGTTTTTGTATTTAGCAAAACTTCTCGACTTATATCACAAGATTGTTTAAGCCTATACCAACCAAACTTTGGCACTTAGGGAGCAGCGGGGTGATAATGAAGACACAGGGTCAAAGGTCAAGGTCATTTTGATCTTGATACAATACTTTGTTTTTCAATGCTCAATTTTTCCTCATAACCCTTACCACTCTGATGCCAATGTTCTATATTTTAATGTACCAATAGCAAAGAAACGCGTGTATATTTTGTCAGCAATTTTGGTGGAAGATGTTGCTGTCTACAACAGCACCATCTCCTGCCAAATTTATAGAAAAATGAACACCGGTTAATTTTTTATTTTAATTTGAAATTTTAAAGTTTTGACATCAGAGTTCTCCTTCGATCAATACTCACCATTCTGTTACTTCTGATATACAGCTGGCTCTGACAACTGGCTCTAGGACTATAGACTTAGAAAGCTTCACCGACTCCTTGGAACCGGGTACTCGGCTCCCAACTGCCGAGTACCCGTCTACCATAGAGCTCATTCTTGTTTGCATAGCGACAAGAGAATACATGCATTTTGCAGTTGGAAAGTCTTAAGATTGTTTAAGTCTAAGTCTTTTTACTGTGATTAATTGTGATAGCTTGTGCGTTCTCAAAAGGATATTTTGGATTAATATGGACGCTTCCGAGGATATCAGGTCGTATATTTCCATGTTATTCCATAGTTAAAAGACTTAGGTCTCTAACATTTCGAATGTGTCGCATGTTCCAATTTCTAACCCCAAAGAATCCGGGACGTGTGTTAACAACGAAATATGCCAGATGATCGCCTTCCTTTAAATCCCCAACAGGCAATCGGCAGATATGAAATTATGTGCTGGCTTATCGGTGTTTTAACACGATGATCGGCTGACGTCGTTCTCCGTAAGATCCGAGCGGGTGTCGTCACACCCGTGTTTCTCGGATGTTTATGTGAAGAAAATGTTTCATTAATTCGCGCATCTGATTCTGGGTGCTGCGTACTTTAATTGGTACCAGAAAAACTTTGGAATTTTCAAGTTTTGCGTGTTATCACGATCTGTTTGCAATGATCAGTGGTTTCAAAATTCTTGATTTAGATGTGTGGTCTGCGGTTTTAGCGTGTGCTACAGCAGTTTGTTTACATTTTGTTGTTTCTTCACATATCGTTTTGGCCTTCGTTAGGAGTATAATTTATATTTATTAGTAGATATACCCCGAATGCTATGCGATATGATTCCTGGTTCCATTATACATCCTTGAGGATCAGTGTATGGGTGTATTATTGCCCGCTTCGTTCTTGTCGTCATAATCAATGCGATCTTTGCTGTAACGTGGCGGGGTGGGGTGCGGGAGGGTGACAGTTAATTTATGGTCAATATATTTGAAAATTAATTGTCTGCCTTCCATTTTTGTTTCGTTCCGCTGGCTTATTGTAGGTTTGGTTCATAGGCCAAGCCAGCCCCGCCATCATGTGTCGAGTGCCACATATCGTACGGGTTCTATGCAAGGACCATGTCTGTTTCCACTGTACTAAGTGTAGTCTTGACAGTAGGTGTAACGTTTGCGCTGTGTGATCGGTCGATATGATGCTTAAGTTCCTTGCCAGAAGGACTTGGCATGGTCTGACGCGAGGTCAGGCGGTCCGAAAGTAAATCGTGGAGCGTCCGTCTCGGCCCGTGGGGGCGTTCCACGTCTGCAACCGGAGGTGGCGGAGATGGCATCACCGGCGTGGTTTGGTCCGGATAGGCAAGGTGTCTTGCATAGCGTTCTTCCCACGCTGGTGTCGTCCCTGCTGCCAAAAGTTGTAGGGCAGTCTCTCCCCATGTTTGATTCGGACCCTGTCCTTGGACAGGGTTCTGGACTAGACACCGAGGGAGCCGTTTCGTACGGCCCCCTGGCAATCTTGTCGGGCTCCGGCCTGATGGGTTCTGTCTCTCTGCGGCCACCTCCGCGTGGTCCAGTAGCGGTGGCCAGTCCGTCAGGCATGGGAGCCGTCCGCCAGGACGGCTCCACGGTTTTCCTTGTCTAGTGACGACTCTTAGGGGTCTGAAGATGAGGAGGCCGAGGAGGAGAGGTTGCTGCGGCCTGTGAGGCCGCGGGTGGAGAGCATGGAGGTGGTTTCCGTCCTGATGGAACCCGTCCTCCATCTGTCTGGCCTGGCGCAAGCCAGGGCAGCGGCTCCGCCCGTGGTTGAGGCCACTCCGGTACCGGGCACAGGTCCCGTGATGGTTGGTTTGCTGCCAACCAACACGGTGACGGGTGTGCCGGGCCAGGCATGGTACTCACCTATCTCACCTGGTCCGGCGGTCAGACATGGGGTGCCGTTGGCGCCCGTGTTTGGCCACTGTTCCTCAACCGTTACGGGTCCGCACGGTTTTTCGTGCAGGCCTACTCCATGGACTGGTGTGTTCCATGGGGTGGCGGCGGGACCGTACGGTACCGGAGTTCCTGTCATATCAGCAATGGCTCCTAGCCGGGAGGCCGTTGCTGGTAGGGCCGTGAACATATCGACGGGTGACGTGTTCACGGGAGTGTCCTCCTCGGAGACGGATTGGTCTGAGGCTCTGGCTTGGCTAGCCAGGGTGGACCCGTCTGTGGTTTCGACCAGGGCCGAGGAGGATGTACCCCGTCCATCGGTGCATCGATTAGGACGGGGATCTTGCCCGCAGCCCTGATCCAGTCTGTTGGACTGGATGCATGGTTTATGGTGTTGCTTGATACTAGTTATAGCAAACAACGCATGAACAAGGGCCAACTTCTTGCGGCCTCCATGGAGGTGCGGGCGAGGGGTCGTATTCCACGGGGGGACTACGACAGGTATGGTGTTGTCCCGTCGGTCACCGAGAATGACCGCTGGGTACTGGGTGTTCAGAGTGCTGGAGCGGGTGGCCCCAGTCCGGCACATGTGGACAAGTCCCAGGCACACCAGGATGAAGTCCTGTCCCTATGCGATGAGGGTGTGAGGGCAGCTATGAGTGCTGTCAACCATTCGTATCGCCTTCTTCAGTCGGTGTGGGCTGAAGCGGGGGCAGGCCACCCTGTGCCACCTGTGGCGCTTTCGTGCGTCAATGACGGCTTGGTGCTGTCTATGGACGCACTGGCAAGGGTGTGACAAAGTCCAGGAGGCAAATGGTTCTTGACCATATGCGTCCGGCTACGGCAGTCAGGGAGCGTCTTCTTGGGACACCCCTGACAGGGTCTAGCATCTTCGGTGGCCAGGCTCGGGCCATCCTAGAGGACACTGCCAGCATTGCGCAGAATCTGTTGTCGGAAAACCTACAGCTGGAGCTAGTGAGGCAAGCGCACGCACTAGGGGCTGTAGGAAAACCGTTAGCTGTCCAACCTTCGAAGAAGCAGAAGAAGCAGAAAGGCAAGGCGAAAGCTAAGCCTACTGCGACTTCTGCTTCGTCTGGATTTTCTCAGCCGCCGCTGGCTAAGAAAGCCAGGAAGGTTGTGGAGGCCCCTACCCTACCCAATGTTGCTCCTGATCGCCCTAGAGGCGGGAATGGCAAGGGGAAAGGTAAGGGTAAGTCCTCCAATGGCGGAAAGAAAGGAGCGGATCGTACCTGACGGTACAAGCGCTCCCTTCATATCCGCCTGGACCGCACCTGTGCGACAGGAACAGCGGTGCCAGTTGTACCTGCCGAGCCAGGACGGAAATGGTTCTCTCTCTCTCTCTCTCTCTCTCGTTAAGAAGGGGGGGGGGGCGGACCGCGAGCCGGACAACCCCGTTAGACGTCGAGGCGTCTATGGTGGGTGGAAGGCTCATGCGTTTCGTCGAGGCCTGGCGAGATGTGACGTCAGACAGTCTGGTCCTGGGATGGTTATCCCAGGGGTACATGCCGGAGTGGTGGAACTTTCCGCCGCAGAATCTGTCTTTGGCACCTGTCTGGACACCCGTACCACGGGAACCAGACAAGTTAGAAGCCGTTCAAAACGAAGTGTCGGGTTTGCTTCTGAAGGGAGCAATAAATCCAGTGAACCAGAACACTCCAGGCTTCTATTCCAATATGTTCCTTGTCCCCAAGAGCACAGGGGGAATGGAGACCCGTACTCAATCTCAGGCCATTAAATTGGTTTATCCATACGCCTCGGTTCCAGATAGAAACGCCGAGGTCGGTAATGGCATGATTGAGGAAGGGAGTGTGGTGTGTATCGATCGATCTGAGTGATGCATGTTCCCACATTCCTATGAACGGGAGTTGTCACAGGTTTCTGAGAGTTGCGTTTCAGAATCTAGTATGGGAGTTTAAATCTCCCATTCGGCCTGTTGACAGCTCCAAGGGGTTTTCACCAGAGTGGTCCTTGTGCTGATAGCGTTTCTCACAAAAGAGAACGTGGCGCTTCACACCTACATAGACGATTCGCTGATCATCAGCCAGGTTAGAGGTGGATACTGCTCGGAATCTGAAGTTGCTTTCAGATCTAGGCTAGATAGTCAACAAGGAGAAATCTGAGTTGACACACCACTCAACATTTCGTTTATTTAAGGATGCGATTCGATCTCGAGGAGGGCAGGGTTGTTTACCCGTCAGAGCCCATAGTGGTGTCTCTGTTAGCCATCCGCAAGAGTTTCGATTGGGAAACCACATTCAGGCGAGGCGGTTTCTTCAGATGCTGGGCATGATGGTCTCCATGTAGCAGGTATACCCGTACACTGCTCGTATGCGAAGACCTATCCAGTTGTAGAAACAGAGAATAGAACCCCCTGTCAAAACTGGTGCCAGTTTTGGATCCAATAATGTCGCATCTTGTAGGGTGGGAACAAGCGTCAGAATCTCCTAGTAGGAGTTTTTTCGCTGCACCTACCCCAACCCCAGCTGTCCATATACACGGATGCATCGCTGGAGGGATGGGGCCCTACCTGGGAGAACTACCAGGTCTCGGGAACATGGACTCTCCAAGAGAGCCAGCTGCATATTAATCTGTTGGATATTATGGCAGTGGAACTGGCATTGGAAAGGGTTTCTTCCAAAAGTCAGGGGCAAGGCGATATTGATACGGTCAGGCAACTCGACAGTAGTATCATACAGAAATCGCCAAGGCACCCACACTATGTACCTAAGTGTGGCATTTGATTCAATGGCGCAGGAATTACTCGGTTGTTTTTTAAAGCAGCTCATATTCCTGGGCGATTGAACATTCTGGCGGATGCTCTGTCTCGCAGACAGAGAATTCTGCCAACAAAATGGTCTCTCAACCCTCCAGTTCTTCACAGGATCTTCGAGCATTGGGGCAACCCCAACGTGGACTTGTTCGCCACAAGGGAAAATTCTCAAATCATGACTTATGTCTCGCCGATACAGATCCTAATGCCATCGATACAGATGCGCTGGCGTTAAGCTGGAGAGGGATGCACGCTTACGCGTACCCACCCACCATTCTTCTACCGAAGATATTGGTGAAGATCAGGGAGGAACCGTGCCTGGTCCTGCTATAGCGCCGTTTGGCCCAGCAGGCCGTGGTTCACGGATCTTCGAGGTCTGCTGGTGGAAAATCCAGTGCAGTTACCCGAGATTCCGAACATAATCTCCCAGGCCAAGGGACGCTTCCTACACGAGCGTCCCGAAATGTTATTGACTGCGTGGTTGTTGTCAAACAGCATTACACGTTACCGGGCTTTTCTCGACATGCTGCAGATTTCATCGCAGCTGCGGGAGGGAGGTCAACCTTCAAGTCATATAACAACAAGGTGAACGGATTTGCAGACTGGTGTGAGGAAAAGGGTATTGTTACCTTTCATTCCACTATTCAGCAAATAGCAGACTTTCTCTGTGAGCTGTTCTTTTCAGGACTAGCTCCTGTCACAATTGCTGGATACAAGTCAGCTTTGGCATTAGTTATCCCTTGTCTAGCCAACAGGGATAGTCCAGAGGTGGCCCAGTTGAGTGTGATGGTGAAGGGAATGAGCAATCTCCGACCGAGACAACCGGTAGTCATTCCAGCCTGGAGTCTATCTTTAGTGCTTAATGTACTGCCCAAGAACCTTTTCGAACCGTTGCGCTCGGCTAGTCTAAAGCATTTGACTCTAAAGGCGGTCTTTCTATTGGCAGCTTCCTCAGCTAGAAGGTGCAGTGTGATCCATGCACTTTCAGCAGAGAGGGACCGATTTATTGTCTCCAGAGAGGGTCTGCGTCCACTGCCAAGAGCAGAGTTTATGTCAAAGATTCGATCTTTGAGATATCCCGGCAAACCGATCATTATACCGAAACTAAGTAGGTTGGATCGTGATGCCAGTGTCTGGTGCCCAGTCCGTGCGTTGACTAAGTACAAAACGGGCAGACTCGTTACGGTCGAATGATAGACATCTGTGGATCTGCCATATGGAGCCATATGGTGCCGCATCCGTGGATTCTATCTCTCGTTGTGTAGTCGAATGCATTCAGACTACCCGTGAGATTACGACTGGGCACCAAGTGCAAGGCGCAAGGGCACGATGTTAGAGGAATAGCCACCTCTTCCGCCCTTTACAATGGTGTTCCGTTTAAGGACATCATGGCTATCGCACAAGGGCACTGTGAGTCCTCTTTCACGGATTACTATATGAGGGATGTGTCAGACTTCGCCATTTCACTCGCTTTAGCTGTTTTGAGACGATAGCTATATGACCGCGCTGCTCTTCTTCCTTTTTTGGCATTTGTAAGAGAGAATTAAGAAGCAGACATGGTCGAGCGAGAGGATATCAACCAGTTGTGTCACTGATGGCCGGACAAGTGAATGGTTGGAGGCTCCAGGTCTGAATTCCAAATATCATGAGGTAATTCACGATTGAGAGTGTTTTGTATTATGTCTATATATCATGATCATTCATCTTATATATTCATGCTCATTCCCAGGCTAATATATGCAAAGAGCAGTTAACCCTCTTGGCATATTTGTGTTTTCAGGCGAGATGCATGTTCGTGAGTTCTCTCCCTTTTCTTATGAGAAAAAGGGGGGGGGGGCCAGTGATGCGAATGTGATTCGGTTCCGTTAACTTGACGGTCCTTTTTAGGTCTCCGTTAGTCAAGTTTAAGTCTAATTCTTTCTCCAAGGGGCAAAAGTAGCATTTATGGCTTGCCCCTTCCCACCAGGTTACTGACCAAATCTGGTGTATATCAGAGGTAACAGAATGGTGAGTATTGATCGAAGGAGAATGAAGGAAATTTCAATTTGCCTTTCTCCGAGATCTAACAATACTCACCATTCTGTTACGGACCCAGCTTCCCAGCCCCACGGAGGCAAGCCAAGGATTTCTCTTGTGTGGTGGCTATGCAAACAATATGAGCTCTATGGTAGACGGGTACTCGGCAGTTGGGAGCCGAGTACCCGGTTCCAAGGAGTCGGTAAAGCTTTCTAAGTCCATAGTCCTAGAGCCAGCTGTCAGAGCCAGCTGTATATCAGAAGTAACAGAATGGTGAGTATTGTTAGATCTCGGAGAAAGGGAAATTGAAATTTCCTTCAATTCAGAGTGGTAAGAGTTAACATTATTTGTCAGCTTATTTATCAGGATTGATTAATCCTATTGAAACCATACTTGGATACATGTCTAGCGATAAAGTTAAGAAACAACCTGATGACATTAAGGTCAAAGGTCATGGTCACTGAAAATAGACGAGACATTTAATTCCGCGGAATTCTTGTTTGTTAATTTGGCTGATTTGTCCCTGGAGCGAATTTCTTTCGCACGCCGATTTCGATTTCGAAAAATCTTGGTGTATGCATGCATATATATATATATATATGCATGCATACACCAAGATTTTTCTTGGCGTGCTGGTCAGGGGGAAAGATGTCTGGTTGCTGATGCCATGCGGAGTTGTGGTATGGCGGTTCGATGCCCGACTGGGGAGATGGTGATCAACAAATTAAACTAATGGGTGCATGACTGTCGGCGGGGTTAGCATGTGGAAATTGAAGCCGCATGTTGCCACTACATCAATAAAATAAATACATACTTATATATTATGTATCCTCTGGTGGGCGCCAAGATCCATTCTTGGATCTCTTGTTTTACATGTGGGTCTTGCAACGCTCAGTTAACTAAGGCCTTTTGCCTACACTCGCTGTCAAAGCCTTCCAGGTCAACATTCCTGGTAGTTCCAAGTGATTGTAGTGGTTTGCTAAAAGTTGGCTGCCATCATGTGACCCAAAGGTTAAAAGTCATATTTTATGCGGGCAGAAACATTTTGGTGGCGCATATAGTTACAAGTTTGTCCGGACCGTAACTTTATTATTCCATCCCGTTAAAATATGGTGCCAGGCAAAATCAAGTTGCTAACATATGTCTGGTGGAAATTATTTTTTCTGCAGTGTATGTCTTCGAGAAGCATACATCAATTTATTGTTCTGCCTTGTTTTAATTTGTACAAGCATATTTTCATATTGTTTGTTTCAGTTAAATGGTCACCAGAAGAAAGTAAGGAGGTTGAGGGCTTCTTCTCAGATGACGTAAAACGGCTAAAAGCTCCAGGAAAAAACATTATGTCAATCATACATAGAATTCTCAAAGTACAGGGCGAACAACCGCAAGAGAACTTGGCAAGATGTAAAATAATAAAATAAATGGTGTTATTCAAAGAGAAAAGCGCAAACGCTCTAAATAATTGTCCTATGTTACCGTATTCCTCCTAATACTAGCCTATGTCC
>CM067370.1:189806459-189861459 GCA_034401795.1 Chaetoderma sp. LZ-2023a | reverse complement strand
GAAAGTGTTGATACTAATTTGAACAGGCGCTGTTGCTGCCAGGCAAATTAGTATCAAAAGATTCAACAGCCGACGTGTATAGTTTTCTGGAAATTGAGATACATAGAGTGCAGTGATTTATTGATCCCAACACAAGCGATGTGTGGTTGGGGCCTAGCCAGAGATGGGGGAGGCATAGCTAAATAATGGTTCCTCCATTTGTTCTCCACATGGAGATGGCCTCTCTCCTGCGCGTTTCACATGCTACCTTGTCGCAGCCCTCATATCCGTGCGAGAGTACTCTACGAGATCAAACCCACCAAAACTCGCACTCGAGATGGAGTACGCAAACGAACTGTACTTCTTCGATGAGGAAAGGAAGCCGCGCCATAACCATCTCCCCATTGCTGCTGAACCACTTAAGAATGTGAATCTTTTCATGACCGAAGCCAAGAAAGTAGTTACCCATGTACACCTATCGGGGACTGCTGAAGTCAATGACAAAGGCACCCCGCTGTGGTGGGGAGGAATGCAGAAACAGAAAAATCCTTATTTCACTAATATGTAGCTCTTCAGACATCGCTGCGCGTTGCATCGCGAGAAGCCTGGCCTTTCAGTCTTTTTGGAAAGTGTGTATACATGGATGAGAGCTCCCTCCGCCCAAGAAACTGGACTTGTATTCTGAGATCTGTGTATCACTGGTGCTGTACTATAACAGCTTGGTAGCTTCAAATGCAGGCAGTCCTAGATAAGCTTGATGGCTTTCAGCACCTTCGTAATATAACCCAACATCGTTGCCCGGATAGTATAATTGCCACCTATGCGCTATACAATGTGCACAATAAAGTCCCACTGTCAGTGCAAGTGGCCCAATAAAAACGGTTTATGTTCGGTAATATGCTGCAAATGTCACAGAATACACCTTCACAGAGGCCCAAGGAGTTTCCTTAATCGGTGCCAACATCTACAAAGCTCGCAGAGGATGCCGATGCAGAAACCTGATAGGTGTGCTACGCGCATTCCTAGAAGACGGCGGAATGAATACGCTGATGACCAATAAGAACATGAGGAAGATACGGGCTGTTGCTGAGGACATGAGACAGTGTCCACAACAGAATGAATGATTTCTGCTACAGCATGTTTTCAACCTAATGCAGTCGTAGAACACAGTGTAAAATAAATTATGTGTGGGTGACTAATAATGATTTATTCCGAGAAATCCCGACACCACCAATCGAAAATGAAAAACGTGCTTGTCCCAGAATTGCTACCGAAACATTGTATGACTATCTTGCCATATAGATCTCGAGAATATACGGTACATGAACTTCACACCAGAGTCTATGCTTTGAGGCAATTCCAGAGGCCCAGTGGCCAAGCGGTTAGCGAGTCGATATCGTGACCCACGGGACCGATTCCCGGCCGGACTGCGGAGTTCTGTCTTCCCTCTGTCTATAAAGTATGTAGCTGTGGGGGGGGGGGGGGGGGTGGGTGGGGCAGCGTTGCCAATACGGAGCGTAAAAGACATTGAGCGCCGATATACGGCAGTCGATATATGGCAGTCGGGCTGTATGCTCCGGAATGGAGTTGAGATTGTGCAGGAATGAAAAAGGCCCAATGGCCAGGGATAAAGTTGGCAAGTCTGCTGAGCACACACGTGGAACTTGACCGTGACTATACATATACTATATTATACTATTTGCCATGGATTGCGGAATATAAGTAGTTTACACCTTTGTCTATTGTCCATATTTTTATTTGACATAAAGACGCTTAACACGCCACTCTGATGATTTGATGTAATTTCTTAAAGGTCAATTTTATACAAATCCTTACCGAATTCAGCCTATCCGAGACATCTTTATCTCGACATACGTTTTATAAACACGGCAGGAAAGGTTTTGAGTTTGTCGCGGCTGACAGTTTGCTTGTGATACTACTGACTACGTGATTAGCGGTACAATTCCTTATTCAATGTTTGCAGCGTTACCATTTGGTCGACCGCTAGCTTAATGTGTGATTCTAATCAGAAGCGCGGCCACGAATAATGCTCACATACACGCCAAAGATGATTAATTAAAACTAATACCCGTATCACCAAGCATCATATTAGAATGCAAATCATGTGATCCCATTGTAGTTATATAGAAGTTTACATAACCTACACAAAATACTCGGGGTTATTAAATAGTCGGAACAAACCTTATATTTTTGCGTTGAGCAGTTTATTCTATAATATTCTGTTCAAAATTGTTTCTGAGATTTTAAGAGTTTGGACATTTAATAACAGAATGAAAATCCTGAAAATGATGATGATGACGACGACGACGACGACGACGACGACGATGATGATGATGATGATGATGTACTGTATTCTGAGGCTGTAAGCTGTAGTAGTAGAAACATTCTACAGCTGCAATCAGTCCTTTTCTGCCTTTGACCGCTGTGTTTTGTCCTCAGCCAAAATCTTTAGCTTCGTCAGGTTCATCCTTGATCAGAATGTTCGGAATTCTCTTCTCTTGAGGTCGTTTCCGATCATGTTTAACCGATTTACGCAAGCCTGTCCTATCCTGGCTTTATATTTTCTGACTCCCAGTAGGATGAATTACAAGGCGCTATGTACTGGTGTGTCTTTTAGGCATCCCTAGCACATAGCCACACATAGCCCATCTTTGCTAAACGACTTTTACTGACAGCAGCAGTGTAGTGCACATCTTGTAGTATGCTTGTATTTGAAACTATGCTGCCCGGTCATCAGTATCCAGTGATGGCACGGAGATGTTTGTCATGACAGGTATCAAGTTAGTCCAGAGCTGCCTTTAGAACTGCCTAGCTGTTACAGTTATAAATCATCAAGGATACGCCAAGATTTTTTGTCCTTTTTTCAAGGACATCTTTGATCTACGAATCTATAGCTTCCACAGCGGCTGGGAACAGATTTTTCCCACGACGCAGCGTGGAGTAATGTCAGCGGCACTGACACTTTTGCCTTTTCTACGCCACGAAATGGAGCGTCATTTTCTTTAGCTTCTTGCTGGGTTGATAGGAGTTGATGAAACTCTGTTTTGTATTCATTTATAGAAAGATTATCAGATATTAGTTTGATTGCCTCTATCGGGAATAGTTTATCAAGGGGATGCTTCCAGCCCATCCCCCATACCACCACCCCCCCCCTCCCCCCACCCCCATCCCACCGAACCCCACCCTCTATGAACTCTCCGTCATCATTATATTCTATGTCTTGCTGCATGGACAGTAGGGGCACTAGGCGTTTGGTCTTGTGGAATTTCCCCGTACAGATTTCAAGTCTCGAGCAAAATAGAAGGTCAAGAGCACAGGAAATCATCGCAATGTTGGGAGCCGATTAATGTCTCAAAGTCTACATACTTCACTGTCTTAACTAGTACTCTCAGCTTGGTATCTGCAAGTAGTAGTTTCACTAGTCGCAGCTCATGTTCCTTGCAACTGGCCTACTAGTCGCGTACAATCTAGTAAGCTCATCAGAGACACTGATTCTCAAATGGTATTCAATAAGTCCCTTGAGGAGCAGATAGATAACTTTGGCGTCAACGCAAAATACGCATATATATGGAATTATCAGCTACAGCACCATATGAGTTGCTAAAAACTACAACCGAACATACCGATGACCCTGTAGCAGTAAGACTATCAGCAGAGCAGAAAGTACTACAACTACGCAGATGTTAAACCAGCCGAAGTGAAGACCACGCCAAACTATGCACACAAACTATGCCACATCGGAGAACGCGTATATGATCTTGCTATTCAACAATCAGAACGCCATAGCAGATTAAATCGCTACTATGGACGACTGTCATAAAATATTTCGGCAGCCCGAGCCTACTCGCCACCACTACTTGTTCACAAAATCAGAAGGAGATTTTATCGGGACTGACCAGGGCAAAACGGAATAATACGAAAATGGTTCAATGAACAGCTCTCTGAACGGGATGATGAGATTTTGCATCCGTTTTCAGGTGAGTAGAGGCCATCACCAAGTGAAACAGCAGAGTTTGAAAAGACACACAAAGCCCAAATAATGTGCATTCGGACATGATGACATGAGCAATGAATTATTCAAAAGTGGAATTATCTCAAAACCGATCATGCACCTAATCATTTCAGCATTTACGCACCATCTTCCCATCAATGCTATCGGCCAAGGCACCCTTATCACGCTATGCAAACCCTTAAGCCTCCTCGACGCCAGTCAATCTGCGGTCTGTTTTGCTCCTTAACAGTATATGGAAAACCCGACCCAACGTTAACCTGTGCCGCATCCGAGGCAAAATCGATCACTATACTGGATCCTGTCAGAGTGGCTTTAAATGTGGACACAGATGTGCAGACATTGTATGGTCTCAACACATGCTTCTGTCAGTAGTCATGTTCAAACACTGGGCTTTCCACACAATGGGAATTGACATGTCATGAGCCTTCGACAGACTAAAAAAGCCTGTCTCCTACTCAGCGGCCATTTCCTTGAGAGTAGATGTGAGTGCGTGCAAGTGATTGAGACATTCAAATAGTCGCTAGGTGGGAGAGGATTTCCCCGCAATCGCTCACAAGCACTCGTCATCTGCAAAGCGTGGTGGGTAGTGCTGGTTGAATTTTGAACATGTTCAAAATTCCTGAGACATCTGCAAGCACTCGCTGACTGTTTGACGCTCACTCGTCATGTGTGAGAAAGGTGATCGCATTGACTTGCTTACCAGGTGTTCTCAAATTAGCCCACAAGAATTAGATGATGCTATAAAAACGAGCGAGTCGCTGCGATCTCCCCTCTCACGTGTTGCAAGTACCTTACAATCAGCCGCCTGTTGGTGTACATCTAGCAATAGGGCACAAAAGGTCTCTGTATCAGAGCTAATTGATCGCAAGTTGATATCGAGTTCACTCGCTTCAGACCACAGCATATGTACTCGCACCTACTCCTAAGGAAACGGTTGCTTAATGGTAGAAGGCTTTATAATGTGGATTCAAACATGTCTCTAACGAGGCGACCATTTTCGTGGGAGTACCTGCGAGTAAGTACGAGTGGTCGAACCCTTGAAATAGTGAGAGAGGATTTGCTCAGCAGTGCTGGCAAGTGGTCGGAATCTGAAAGGTGTGGTCTGTGGTGATCTCTGATTTTCCAGCAAGTTAAAAATTACTAGAGCCTCCGCATACACCCACGCAAGCTCTCAAGCCAATCTCATTTCACACGCATTGTATGAAAAATGTGACCACAGCGATTCCCTGTCCGATAGTGGCCTCGAGTTAGCCCACAATAATTTGGTGACGCTATCAAGACCGGACGCTGCGATCGCGTACCTTTGAATTAATCACCGGCAGATGTGCATATATCAAAATCTCGCCAGGCGTTCAGTGTGGGAGCTAATTGATCGGAAATTGATGCAATTGCAGGTACTCACGTTCACTAGCTTGAGACAACATGACACAACCACTCACACATTCTTGCATGTGCTCACAAGAAAACAGTCGCCTAGTGAGGGAGAGAGTCTTTACTCAATCAATAATCTCAGCATACAGCCAATTCGCTATATTAGGGCATCACCACCACCGCTGCCACCACCACCATCACAACCACCACCACAAACACAAACGTCACCATCACAACACACACACACACACACACACACACACACACACACACACACACACACACACACACACACACCACCACCACACACACACACACACACACACACACACACACACACACACACACACACACACCACAACCACCACCACCACCACCACCACCACCACCACCACCAACAACAACAACAACAACAACAACAACAACAACAACAACAACAACACTACTACCAAGTTTCTCAGTCCCGATGATATGGAATAGACAATCTGAGAATAAAGTCGTGCCTTCGTGCCGATAATACACCATTTATGTAATGACACGCCATCTTGTTATGTCATAACAACGACTAGATTGCTACACAGACTGTCAATCTCCGGTGTGGACATATAAACTCTCCACTGTGGATGGTGTTGCTTTTGATATCACCATAACCCCCTGCATCACTTGCTTGATATAAACTGTAGCATCGACTCCATCCACCAAGTGCTCCGTGTGATATCGTTTTGTCCGCATCTATTTTGAATTTCAGGACGAATTAAGAGGGGCAATTTTTCTGTTAACTATTCCGCATACAGTGAGCCGTGAGTTTGTATCATCTCGTTTTATGTGAAATAATATTGCTTATGAATAGGGCAGTTTTTCGTGTCCTTTCACGAGCCAATTCTCTTTATCATTATATTCCTGTGCAAATTACAACGCCAATGTCTACTCATTAAACATGAGAGTCTTTTCTTGATCTCCTATCGAAGACGATCTCTCGAGACACGAAGATAACAAATTACGTCACCCTGTATGACGTCACACCCATAGCGACGCATTACAACTCCAATAAAATCTAAAGGTACGTGTACGAATTGTATGTCTTTGATGGATTTTATAAACATTCTTTTGTATATTTTGAAATTATTTTGACTGGGAGATGTTGCTGCCAAAGGCGTCAACATCCCCAAGACAAGTTAATTTCAATATATTCAATTGCTTAAAAACCGCGAAAACGTGAGGAAATCCAACTATAACAGATGGATGGCTGGACGGGCAGACGGATGGATAGGCTGACGGTGAGCAATCCTATAAACTCCCTCACCCAGTCTTACCGATAAGGGAATAATAAGCAACGTACCGTACCAAATTTAAGGTGGAGATTTTGAAGAAGGACGGCAAACGCTCGGAAATCTTGATGGAGTATGTGGATATTTCATAAGTCGAAAGTGGGCATAACTCCATCAGATATAGGAAGAGACGTCTGAACCCCGAACTTGATCTGTGACCAAATGATTTTATTAAGTTCCAGTTGGATATGTTGAGGGCAAGAAAATCTGCAGAAAGCCAACTGTGACAGACAGACGGACAGACAGGTGAACAGACGGATAGACAGAAGGAAAGCAACTGAACAGTTCCATGGACATATTAGAAGCTACTAGATTTCACCCAAGGTGGTTTCTTTAAGCAAAGAGATTTGGACTGCGAGCACGCCCACATTTTTCATCCCAAAGAAGCAGGTTGACTGTTGGTTCAAAGTTCAAAGTCTTTTCTTAGTGTTTTATGTCTTCAATTTTAGATGTTTCAAACCTTAATCCTTAATCACACAAGTTCAATGATAATATTATAATATACCGTATAGCCAAAATAGGTGTCGAGACAGAGGTATACACCCTTAGAGGGTGACGTTCAAAACAAAAATGTGGTGTTTTTTTCTAATAGCCGCCAAAATCGCTTTTTCCATAGCCAGCAAGAGCACCCAGTCAAATTTGTTTCAAAACATACTTTTCTGGAAATTGGTAGTCAGGGAGTACAGGGATTGATCGATCACAACACGGGCTAAAGATGGGCGGGGCATACCTAAAACTGGATTTCTCTATTCTTAGCCAAAAGACACGTTTTCTTCGCCATATTGATTTAGAGTAATAGCACGTATTCAGAATATATTCAGATATTCGTATCTAGGAAAAGTCATAAAACCCCAAAACGAGGCTACCGGATCGTTGAACCGCATACACTAATCTGATTCACGATTTACTTTCGGAAAAATCACCATTGTTTATCTGTATACCGCCTCTCAGTTAAAATGACGTCAGATTTAAATGGTATGCTAATACTGGTATCATAAGAGCTACCGTCATTTGTTCTGCACAAACGTTTGTCAATAACAGGTAATTGAAGCACTCTATATTGTAATTGGGGCCGCCCCGGTTGTTTGATTGTATTTCCAGTTTAAAATGCCCTGAAACTGGACGTGCATCTGGACCTGATGGCATGAGAAATGATCTATTCAAATATGTAAGTGACCTTATCTCAAACCCGTTCACGCACCCAATCAATTCAGCTTTTATGCCTCACCTTTCAATCGCCGCTGTAGCCAAGGCATCCTTATCGCACTACCGAAGCCCAAGAAGCCACCTTGCCCACCAGCCAATCTGCGGCCCATTGTGCTCCTCAACAGCATACGGAAAATCCCATCCAATGTTACTCTATGCCACATCCGAAACAAGATCGATTACTTCACCGGATCATGTCAAAGTGACTTCAAAAGTGGACGCAGCTGCGCAGACATTGTATGGGCTCAACACATGCTTGTGTCGTTAGTCATGCCCAAACACTGGGATTTCCACAAAATTGGCATTGACATGTCACGAGCCTTCGACACAATTAAAGGTTAATAAATCCTAGCTGTACTACGCCAGGCCAGTTGCAATGAATATGAGCTACGACTAGTGAGACTACTGCTTGCAGACACCAAGCTGAGAATATGAGTCAAGTCAGTGAAGTCTGTAGAGTTTGAGACATCAATCGGTTCCCCACAGGCAGATGGTCCATCTCCGGCGATTTTAATCTGCAACTTTGTTGCCACATTGAAATCTGTGCGGGAAAGTTCCACAAGACCAAACCGCAGCACACACACACACACCCCACCCCCACCCGCAGTGTCAATACTGGGTATGCCACTAGAGAATAAATATGCCGACGATGTGGGCTTCATAGACGAGGAAAACAAACCCTTTGACGAACTTATCCCAGTAGCTGCAAGCAAACTCAAAATTGAGAATCTCTTTATGAATGAAACCAAAACAGAGTTCACCCCATGTACCTATCTACAAAGCATGAACCTATAGAAAATGACGACCCACTTCGTGGCGGCGAACCATGGAGGAAAAGTACAATCCTGGGCTCACTGCTTTGCAGTAATGCTGACATTTCTGCACGCTGCGCCATGGGGAACATAGATTTCCAGTCCTTCTGGAAGCTATGGATTCGTAGATCGAAGATGCCCTGGATAAAAAGGCTACGTTTATACAATGCAACCTGCGTATCCTTGATGCTGTATAACTATAACAGCTGGGCAGCTCCAAAGGCCGCTCTAGACAAACTCGATGCTTGCCACCGCAAATACCTACGCACCATCACTGGACACCAATGGCCAGACAGTATAATTTCCAAAGATGCACTATACAAGATGTGTAATACGTCGCCGATGTCTGTAAAAGTCGCCCAGCAAAGAGGGTTCATGTTTAACCATGTGCTAAGGATGCCAGAAGAGATAGAGCGCCTTGGAATTCGCTCTTCTTGGAGCCAGCAAATACAAAGCCAGGAGAGGACGTCATTGCACAAATCTGCTAAGCGTGCTACGAGGTGACCTCAGGAAAGTATGACTCGATACAATCAAGTCAAGAATGGACTTGAAGAAGCTAACGAGTTCGGCTGGGGACAAGACACAGTGGGGCAAAAGCGAAGAAGGCTGATTGCAGCTGTAGGATGTTTCTACTACTACAGCCGGAGAATACAGTAATCATACATACATACATTTCCAGTCAACAAAGCATTTTGCTCATTTATCGCCAGTCGCATGGTTAAGCTTGTACGGTCAATCCAAAATAACCAGTTTCATTATTTACGCCACGTCACGCCATGATACGTGGTTTTTATTGTACATATCGTTAAAAAATATTTATGAAGAATCTAATAATACTCACATCTTCGTACGCGCAGACTACAGTTCTAAAGGAGATTCTTTCTCGATTAATCTTTTTCTACTAGGGGTCGTATTCACGGATGGTAAATATCTGTATGACTGTTGCAAGCCACCGTGCAATAATTTCTATGGGCAATAACTCTGAACCTGCCGAATATTTCAAAAACAATTTGACTGAGAGTTCTTGATGGCTTAGCCACCAACAACTTTCAATCAAATTATTTTCAAAATAGTTCGCCGATCCAGAGATCTTACCCCTGGGATATGTTGTCTGAGGGAACTGAGCAGGCAGACAATTAAGTTTTAAAATGCTTAAATATGGCGTAAATCTAAAATATCACGAAGTCTATATTCGCTGCATTGGCTGAATACTTAGTCGTCTCTTCTGTGAATACGACGGTCTTCTAAATACGTGCTGGTAGCTAGGCTGTACGTCGGTCAGACACTCTTCATTTAATACGGCCGGTAACGGCCCCTGATCTTTGTTATTATTCTGCCCGATTTTCTGAATGCTTTTATTCCTGAAATTTTTATCCGATCATGTCCAAACTTGGTCAACTTCCAGTACGTCTGTGTGTGCGTGCGTGTGTACGTGCCTTCCGCGTGACATACTTTTCATGCTTAACCCACAGCTACCTAGATTCTATCGAACTTGTTCATAACTATATGATAAGTTCCGTGTAACTCGGCGCATAATTCATAAATAACACAAATACTAACAAGTATAATTTTATAAATTTACCTGAATCTGACGATTTGAAGGATTTCTCCAATCCAGCTCGACGGAGATTCCAAAGAAAACATCAGTCCAGAAATCTCCATGAACGCGCTTCAACTGGTCGCCAAGATTGAAGCGCTTACTGGTAAATGTCCCAAAGAGGTACGTCCCTTGTGCCTCATTTAATCCAATCCGAAGAAAGTGCGAACTTCCAACAGTCCCCAAACCACTGTAACACGACCTGAACAGCACTTTCAATTTCCGTTCGTATGAGGTATTGCTCGATCGTTTCGGACCGGATCTAAGAATCAGTAATAATTTTTCATTATTTAGAAACTTCTGGTGAATTATCGGTGTATGTTCTCTCTGGGTCAATCCCCTACTGTGTCGTCCTGCCCAGCCTCCACACGAATAGCTGTAAAAGTCCTGGCATGGATCCACGCTCGGATTCATGTCGTGAACCATCTCAGACGCTGATTGCAGACACGGGTATGAGCTACATTTTGGCTCTGGAGTCTGGGGTGACGCCGGCTGTTGAGTCGGGGGTGAAGCCGGCTGTTGAGTCTGGGGTGAAGCCGGCTGTTGAGTCTGGGGTGAAGCCGGCTGTTGAATCTGCGGTGAAGCCGCCGGCATAATTGTCGACCTTGACGACGAATTCGAGTTGCTGACGAACAAGCCCAAAAATATCAAAGTCAGAATCACTAAGGCGAGACACGCGATGATGAGGCAGAGCTCCAGGTTGGAAAGCATTCTCAACCAAAAGGGCAATCTCGAACGCGAAAGAAGTGGTTTTGATGCAAACCGTGTTCCCTCCGCCATTTTTAATACCGTATCTCGATTTCACAACTTCGTGGGATTTGTTTAAATTACAAAAACTGCTAGATAGATAAAATGTTCCACTCCAAATAGTAGTTTATTTCTGAAGAAAACAACGCCACTAGACTTCATACGAAAATGAGTCAGTTCAGATAAGCGTTCGGCCTAAAATGATGAACATAAGTTTAAATCCCGACAAGACACACAAGTCACTGCCGCGGATAAACGTAGCTGAGTTTCAGCTTTACAAGTTAGTAAGATAGCTGAGAAAAATACAGAATCGCTGACGCGTGTCCTGAAAATTAGAACCCACACAGACCAAATATGTTCTTAAATAAAATAAGGAATGTAATATTGAATATTTTGAAACTAATTCGACTGGAAGCTGTTGCTGCCTACGCCCAGTCGAATTGGTTTCAAATATTCAACAGATTTCCGGTATAGTCTTGAAATTGAGGGACTGGTATAACAAACTTCAGCTGGTTAATGAAAGTACTCAAAACAATTAAACTATAATGCAGCTTATATTATTAGATTTGCCTGGGAGGGATAACTTTTAGCCTTGCCCCGTAATGTCAAGAGGGTATTGTATCTGGGTCTTTCTCTCTATCCGTCTGTCCGTATGTCTGTCTGTCTGTCTGCCTGCCTGCCTGCCTGTCTGCCTGCCTGCCTGCCTTCCTGCCTGCCTGCCTGCCTGCCTGCCTGCCTGCCTGCCTGTCTGTCTGTCTGTCTGTCTGTCTGTCTGCCTGCCTGCCTGCCGCCTGCCTGCCTGCCTGCCTGCCTGCCTGCCTGCCTGCCTGCCTGCCTGCCTGTCTGTCTGTCTGTCTGTCTGTCTGTCTGCCTGTGTCTGTATGGCTATGTGCCCGGAGCTGTATCTAAAAAAACTGCTGATCTTATTTGGCTGGAATTTTAACACACTGAAGAAATTTACCATGTGAGAGAATTTCCCGACGTTGGCCTTGATCCGGATAAAATAATTAAATTCCGGATCTATCAATATCTCGGAAACTTCTTGTCCAATTTTGTCTCAGATTTTAACACACGATTTGATGTGACTGTACACTAGGATTCCACAACTTTGGCCGTGTTCCAAAAAAATGTGGAAACCCCGAAAGAACACCAGAAAATCCGGAAAAATACGAATAATAAAAAAAATCCGGAATTCCCAAAAAGTTAAATGTGGCAAAAAACGGAAAGCCAGGTCAAGCTCTTGTTTTTTTGCGACCACAAGATGTCTGTCCATTAAATAACTCGTCTTGAAAGACCACTTATCTTTAAGAACGGTCTGTTATTCGTTCACATACCAATCCCCATAACTAAATATAACCGAGCGATCGCTTGTTAAATTCTGCGCTGATAACGCAGGTCCCCTATGCAAACTATGGTGTGTGATATTTCCCTCGATATATTAGAACTTATCGCAATATGTACATCATTTAAGAATCGGGATATATCGTCTGTTCTAATGTTATACAGAGAAGTCTTGATGGATGGGTGGGCTAGACTAGTTTGGACGAACTACACATTGGTAATAAGCAATCAACACAGCCTCGAAAATAAATATATCCAATCTGTTGCTCAAGTATCTGAGGTCATAAAAATCAAAACGTTTGTCACAAAATGTATTTAATGAATTTACGACTTAATACGGATTTTGTTGAATGTCTTGAAACTAATTTGGTTGGGAGCTAATTACTTTTGAAAACTATATTCCGGAGATCCAGGTTTCATTGTTTCAAATCGCTTCCACCACACATAAAAGTGGACGGAGCTTAGCTCGATATGGCCCCATCCACTACAACCGCGTATGGTCTCGGCCTACGCATTAATATTAGCTTGAGAATCGCGTATTTGAAAGTAATGATCGCGCGCACACAAACACACACACACGCATGTACATACGCTTACATGTAGCATGCGTGTACTTCTTCCTCGTTCGCTCCTTTTATCAGAGAGCCACACAAGTGGTCAGGATGAAGTGTGCCGTATTTCTTGGCATCTCAGCATGGCCATAAATTTCGCCATCTGAGCTAGTATATGCACTCCAAGTGTGTCGTTTAAGACCGGTATGCAAAGGGCAATCTTACAGGATATGATGCATCATGCCAATAGACCTTTCCACTTTATCAACCCATCCTATGACGTCATAATCAACTGTGCGACTTGTAGAATAACATCATAACGAATGACGTCATGAATGACGTCGATAAGTTCGTCACGAACGCATATTTGAAGACGGACTACAGGCTTGTGCGATTACGTGATTAAATCGAAAATCGCGATTATGTTTTAAATCGTGAATTTATATGATTAAAAATTAAACAATCAAATAATCGTGAATATTTTCTATTTCATAAAATATTTCAAAACATAACTTTTAATTACTTTTTAATGCGATCGGTCATGAAAATTGATTTCTTAGTGAATGTATGTCCATTTGCAGGACAAGAGAAGCCTATTTTTGAAAATGTATGACTGGAATGGCTAGCTCGAGCCGGCCATTCCAGTCATTCATTTTCAAAAATAGGTTTCTCTTTCCCTGCAAATAAACTTTTCTCTACACCATTGTAGCTTTCGTTCTTGATATGTGCTTGTTGCTATGTCTTGGTAATTTGTACCCAAACTGATTAATCGAGTAATCCAGATTATTTTTAAATAATCGATCGCGATCACTCAACGCAATAATCGCGCAAGCATAACGAACTATGCGTTGTTGTACGAATTGTATGTCTTTAATATTTAATAGGCATCAGGATGCCATAGGCAGCAACAGCACCAAGTCAAATTAGTTACAAAATATTCAACAGCTAAATTGATAGTTAGGGCATTCGGGGACCGATCAATCCCAACACGATCGAGGTGTGGGTGGAGCTTAGCTAGTGATGGGCGGGGCATAGCTAAAACCGGAAATGTCCATTTAAATATGTAATACAGATTAGAGTTTAGTTTGATATGGCTGGCTCTAAAAAGAAAAGGAATTGCTTTTTCTGCTCTTGGAAGAGAGTAGTAACCACAAGCCGCATCGTAGCCTTGGAGTTGCTGTAAGCATACGCGAATACGCCCGTATTCTGAAGAACAATGTAGGAATCCAGTTTTAGCTATGCCCCGCCCATCTACAGCTACGCTCCACCCACACTTCGCCAGTATTGGGATCTATCGATCCTTGAACTCCCTGACTAACAATTTCAAGAAAACTATTCAGGTAAGCGGTTGAATATTTTGAAACTAATTTGACTGGGTGCTGTGACAGCAACAGCGCCCAGTCAAATTAGTTTTAAAATATTCAACAGCATGTTTATTAAATAGTAAAGACGTACAATTCCTATATGTGGCGGACTATTAAGCGTTGAAAACGGACTAAATCGAGTCATTCTTTACCTAATTGATTATGACTTTATCCTACACGACGCGTAGTTATTTTCTTATGACATATGCTTGACAGTGAAATTGGAATCTTCCATTAAAATGTTATTAGAAGATAGCTTGAAGGTCAGCTAATTTGTTTCGTGATATTATCATATAAGCAATAATAAAGTGCATAATAATTATTAAACAATAACATATAATTTTATACCCAGTAGTGTAAAGGGCGGTGTCCATTAACGCGTTTGCGCATGCGTACGCGTTTAAAATCATTTTCTATTAAAGGTGCATAATCACAGTTAAAATTTCTGAAAATAAAATTGTTTAAATTATACACTTTTAGAGGCTTAAACTTTGAGCCTATATGTAATGAAACGAAATAAAACTTCACATATGATGATTCCATTCCATATAAATTAATATAATTTTTTAAGTTGCGAAATTGAAATAGAGGCACGAGCCTCTATTTCAATTTCGCAACCTAAAAAATTATATTAATTTATATGGAATGGAATCATCATATGTGAAGTTTTATTTCGTTTCATTACACATAGGCACATAATTTAAGCCTATAAAAGTATGGAATTTTAACAATTTTTTTTTCAATCATTCTGATGTTAATCGACTAGGGGCATTTCCATTACGCGTTTACAGAGGCGTTGGCCTGCGCAACTATTTCGGTCGCTTCATGTAGCAATTAAAAAACCCAACGCATGTTAAAGGAAATTTCACCTTGTTTTATACTAACCGTTCAGGTGATAGAATATGGCACCCATAATCTATCCCAGACATTTCAGCCTTTTATCATACCGACAACTATACGCTCAGTCGTTAGAGGTACCAGCCATAGCTCGGCAATGTGGTATAAAAGCAATCATACGGGTAAGCTGTTAAACATTTTGAAACTAATTTAACTGGAAGTTGTTGCTGCCATTGGTAGAAACAATTCCCTGTCAAATTAGTTTCAAAATATTCAACAAGATGAGCGTTACATAATACAGAATGTAGCGCATTGGCACTCCACCATTACATCACACACTATCGTTTGAGGAGACAAAATGGCGGCGATCACCGCTCAACATTTACGCTATTTACAACACCACATCATACATCGATTGTCAGGCGTTCCGGTGGCTGACGAGCAATCGGTGTAAACACAGGTAACCGCCTTCACTCCTCGTCGCCTCTCTCCACCCAGGACTATGAATTGGTACCAATGTAAACCTGGGGAAGGTACCAATAATAGACTGAAATATAAGCCAGCCTAGATATGGCGTGAATTGGTCCTGGAGTCAGGGACTCGATAGACGCCAACCAAACCAATAACTTCTACGTAAGGTGAAAAACAAGGAACTATAGTCCACCCAATCAAAGGCAAAATGGCCGAACCAAGGATACATTGCAATAGTAGCCTAATCATTCATGGTAAATGTTTGTTAACTAGAAGCATCTACATGATAGAGTGAAAATGCCATTTTATATATTTTGTGGAACATGAGTTGTTTCGTGGTAAAGAAATATGGATCCATTGATTTCAGCCTCTTCTGATTCAAATGCATCGTATCTTTAGTATAAAATGTGTTCAAACCCTACATTTTATGTTTATACCCATGTTCTTTCGTCCTGTCATTCACATAAATCTGTTTTCAATGGTTAGCCTTAAGGCTTATAACCCGCGCTTGAGATACCGCTACCCCAAGACCATTTTTCACCAAGTCCCTCTATTGTCCACGAGCCAGAAGACTCCCACTACCACTCTATATATACAATAGATATACATTTCAATTCAATAGACATATATATTCAAAGATTTAAAGCACAATCTAATTAAAATGTGCCTCGGTTAATACCTAAAAGCGCAAAAATCGGCATGTACTTGAAACAATAAAAACATTTCCCCCCTCAAATGAACGTTCCGGGGTAAAATTGAAAACGGGCATATTAAGTGCCTAAGGGTTTGATTTATTGGCTGTGTGTTTAACGGCAATGGTTTAATTGTTTGTTAATGAATGGTTCTACATTTTACTACATATATCCACTCCATATCTTGTGTTCATGCTATAGACATAATTCTGCTAAATGCCTGATTTGTACATTTCACAAATAAGAACTCAACTGAGAGCTATGTATCTTTAACTCTTTAACCTTCAAATTTGTCCAAGAAAATTTAAATTTTCTCATTGAAAATGTCTGTTTGCAGATCAAGAAAATACTGTTTTTGAAATATTACCACTGGAATTACTGGCTCGTTTTTATCGAGCCAATCATTCCACGGGTAAATTTTCAGAAATAGTCTACTCTTGGTCTGCAAATCGGCATTTCTCAGGACCACTGCAGAAGCCGTTTTAGGCTGATATGAGTGTTAAATGGTTAACTGTCATCGAGTCGTGAAGTACTCAGCCGCGCAAATAAGAAGTACTCATTTTGTAGCGGATATAACATCATAAGATCAAATATCTGAGGTATTATCATCAGATAACTCGCATCATCATTTTGTATCGAGGTTCCTCATCGATACCCTAGACCAAATATACGTTTAGCTGCTATTAAAAGGAGGTTCAGATATTATGAGAGAGGTTCTGCCATTGCACAGAGAACTGATAATCCGGGCTTCACCCCTTGTCATTTTATGCGATTTATCGCCGATAACGTTGACCATAGCATCAGGGCCATGGGCAGACATGGTACCTTTCATAGTGTGGACTTGATACCGTGCAACAATTAACAGAGCTTCTATGATACCTCGTGGAGACGTGTCGACACAAGACAAAGCCGACGTTTGACGGATCTACATGAACGCTATCTCCAAAGGACTGAAGGTGTTAAAGCGCTTAGCTAATTATGACGTATTATGACGTCAGATGATCGAAGGATACTCTGGAAAGGTCAACCCGTCGCAATATTCTTACCCATGATTAACATGGAACCCGTCTACCAGTTTAGCATATAAGAATGTGATGTAATGTTCATTTCATTTTTCAGTACCACATAAATTTCTGTTATTTTCAAAAATGGTCATTCTGCCAGTTGTCATAGTAACAGCATTTCAAGAACGAGGCAAGCACTGATCGTTTAGATTCGTCAGATTTGGTCTATCATTGAATCCTCAGGATGTTAACATAAATGTATCCATTTCTTATCACTTTGTCAGATGCAACAATGCACATTTACACGATTTTAGGCAGTAATTAACTAAAATACATATTCGCCTCTTCGTGAAACGTTTTTTTATGCTGGTGAGATTGGCATATTCGCCCAATATTCGTCTGTTCGTTAAGTACAATTCGTTGCATTTACTACATTTTCGCCTCTTCAATTTCTCATTCCAACAGTACTTAGCGATATTAATACTTCATGTTCGCCTGTTCGTGAAACACACGTTGACGTGTCAAGGCAATATTCGCCCGCACCACCAGTGATTTGTCGCTTAATCAGCGTGTTTACTATTACACAGCGTACTGTAATGTTTAGTTAATTTCACCAGTAAACGACAGGCTGTAATATTCGCCCCTTCGTCAGCACAGCGACGAATTGTTGAAAGATGTACAACTGTTTCTTTGATATCGACACAGTAAAGAAATATAATTTTGACATCAGAGAGGTTATGATTAAAGCACCTGCGTAGTCTTACCTTGATGATACGATTAGACGGCTTCTTATCATCGACACCTACAGACACACCAAACAGAACATCCGTCCAGAAAAGCACACGCGTGCGTTTCAACTGATATTCAATGTCATAAGTTTCATTTTTCAGAGTTCCAAATAAGAACATTCCGTCAGAAAACGCGTCCAAGACGCTTCGAATAAACACATTGATGCCAGTACCATAATCCATATTACCGAAACCATGGTAACATGACCGGAACAGAAGCCTCGTTTTTGCCTCATACGAATCATTCCTCTTAGGTACTATCGGGGCTTCAAGAATGCGGATAATTTTCCCCATGTTTTCCTCCTCTTGCAGCAGTTTGGGCGTGTATTCGGGTTTGCCCAGCGTCAAATGGTGCCGCGATGCCCAGTTTCCACACGCGTATTGGTAAAAGTCGTGACACGAGTCCACGCTAGTGTTCATATTTGAGAGCATTTCAGAAGCTGACTGCAAACACTCGTGTGTGCTGCATTCTTTTATCATTTGTGTTGTTTCTTGTAACGGTTCTTGTGACGTTTCCTGCGAGTCAGTTTCATTGCGGTCTGAGGGTGGACTATGCGTGTTCGTTTCATTATGCTCTGATACTGGATTACGCGTGTCCGTTTTATTGCGACCGGAGAGCGGTTCATGATACGAAGCCCCGCCTGTTGCCTCTACCTCTTGGTCAATTCTCCCAACATACAAACCCATGAATACCACAAACAAGAGAGCTAGTATAACGCACACGCCTATGAGAAATATCTCCAGACTGGATCGTCTTCTCATCCAGAACGGTACCTTTACCCACATGGTTGTGGTTGAGCTGTACACGCCCTCCTCCTCCTCCTGGACCATCTCCTTAAACACCATGATACAGGAGCACCCGCATGCATAAAATAAGTTATAACTATCCGACTAAACACTGGTTGGAATAGGATCAAACGTGCTTTGAAAACCGAGAAAAAATCTCCAAAATCTAAATCCAGATGATGTTATTCATTGCCAATATCTAAATTACGTATATAAAATATATATAAAATATATATAAACTTCAGACAAATCATACTGTTAAGATGTTAAATATTTTGAGACTAATTTAACTGGAAGCTGTTGCTGCCCAAAGGCAGCAGCAACTTTCAGTTAAATTCGTCTCAAGATAATCACCAATTCATCTGAGAGAATCTGTCATGTCTTGCGTATAGGAATGAACGGGACAATGGTATTATTGATATTTCTACTGATTTCCAACTCTAAAGTAGTTTAATGGTTGTCAATTTTCAGGGTTTTGAATGGCTTTTTGCTAAGACCAATCAAGCGCAAATTTTCCCATCATTATTCAGAGTTTACCTTTAGGAGTTCGTGCAATAAACGTGTGTATATTCACTACGAGGTCAAAGGGCGCATATAGGTATACCTTTTTTGCTAGACATCCACCCTAGCCAGCCCACCTTCTATCTCACCAAGCCCACTTCACTCCATCCCACAGCTAGACGTTTTCTGGTGAGAATTCGTGCAGGAGACTCTCACATATAATTCAGGGCAGACATTATTCAATCATATATGACGGGTCACTGAAATTCTACAGTTATCTTACATATGGACGATCGAGGGTTTACACCAATCGCAAATTGTACCAACAAAGATGCACGTATGTATACTATGAGAGTTTAGTTATAAAACAAATTTTATTAAACATATTTTAAACAAATTATTGGCATATTATAGACCGAACTTACAAAGTGCAAACGTATATCGGATTTTATTCATTCCTTTTGTCGCCGTATTTTATCGCGGGATATCTAATAGGCCTTTTCAGTTTCAGCTATTCCCCGTCCACCTCTTAGCTAAGCTCCACCCACACTTCGCCGTGTTGGGATTGATCGATCCTCAAATTCCCTGACTATCATTTCCTGAAAACTATACAGGTAAGTTGTTGAATATTTTGTAACTAATTTGACTGCGTGCTGTTGCTGCCTATGGCAGCAACAGCGCCCAGTCAAATTAGTTTCAAAATATTCAACAGGATATTTATTAAATAGTAAACATACAATTCGTAAAACAACGCATAGTCCGTCTTCAATTTTGCGCTTGTGACGCACTTATCTACTCCATTCGTGACGTCATAATGACGGCATTGATTGGGATGTCATTCAAACGTTACGTAGTTGATTCTGACGTCATATGATGGATGCATACAGTGGAACGGTCCATTGGAATTTCCGGAGTCAACATATGCAGATACAGATATGGACCAACAGATAGAGATTGATGTTTCAAATAGACATTTGAAAACAACTCATGTCGATAAGTCATGTACCCCTAGTTTATCAAACGCAACGCCCTTGACCTTTGTCGCGGAACTTCCAGAAGCAAATTAGAATAGTGGTTCAATAGCGCAGGTAAGCGAGTTGCCATGGAAATAGCTTTATTTACAACACGTTTTTAGACAGTCGAGCTTTAAAAGAATTCGCAAACTATCCCATCCAAGCTTAACCATGTTTCGCGTTGTCTAAACTTTACAATGTGAATGTAATAAACAGATCCGATAAGTCACTGACGTATCTAACGCCATGAACAAATGCGTCACATGTTAGCTGACGTCACAGTTAATGATTACATATAGGTCTATCTCCGTCGCAACAAATGGAAAAGTCTGTCACTAAAGTACCCGAATTGTATTTGATTAATTTAATATTTAACAAACATTCTGTTTAATATTTTGAAACTAAGTGGCTGGGAGTTGTTGCTGCCATAGGCAGCAACATCGCCCTGTCAATTCGGTTTCAAAATATTCGACAGAGTACCTAAAATTTAGATTCTGAGAATTAAGGTTTCAAAACGGTTAAAAATTGGGAGAAGTTTAGGTATAAATGGGCGTGGCATACCTCGAAATGATCCAATTCCTCTTTTAAATTTACAAACAGTGTGCGAAATAGATATAAATCTAGTCATAAAAAGCCTTGTCACGACAGATTTATAAGTACTAAGAGAAAACCTGGCAATATTCCCGTGGAGGGTTTTACACTTCTCTTAAATATTCGTTACATTTCTAACAATTTGGCAAATTTTATGATAGTCATAATCTGGCATTTCATCAGGGTCGTGAGAAAGAAACAGACACCGTATTCTCAACCCATTCACTGATAAATGTATCTTAATAAGCCTTTCATACATTAGCGTATTTTATGGAAATACTTTCCTAGAATGTATTGCGCATACCACATCTGGCTGGTAAAGGCGATAGCGGACGCGCAAACGGCATTACTTTACTATTGGGATCCGATACAACGCACTTTACGCAGTTTATATGACGAACTAATTTCATAATATTATTGAAGTCATACTTCATTGGAAGGCTTAAGCCAATTTGCTATACATTTCTGTATTAGTTTTTATAGTTTGGTAAAATTTAATACGGTTGATTGTGATTTTAAAATAGCCCCCATTGTCCACTTGATTGAATAAATACAATTCCAAGATGGGTAATCTCGGCATTGGGGAAAAAGGTTCAGGACTTGGCTTATGCATAGAATCGTATGGAGAGGGCACATGCAACAGCAATGGAGATGCATTCTTTAGTTCCAATGGCCTATTTGTCACAAATACGGCTTTCAAACTCCCATGCCGTCACCGGACAACAAGGACCAGACACACGCAAAGCCCCAATAGGTTATAAGGCTACAACAGCTGTCTTCAACCAAATAGACTTCATACTATGCAAGACAGAAGCAACGCCCTCCCCCCCCCCCCCTACTTCAGAATGCTCATTCCTATGGAGGCACAGACCTCAATTCTGACCATAAGGCAGTCATTACACGCCTCCACATGAACCATCTCTACCTAATGTATAAACGCCATACCAGGTAAGAGGGTATAGTCACCTACAACCTACCCACGGTCATCAGCGACACTGGCACTCCAATGTCATACAAAAATGTCCTTGGGGAGCTGATAGCTAACATCGACATCAGCTCCGATCCAAACAACCCTAACAAAAATACTGAAGTCTATGGAATCATCAGCTACCAGCACCATAGGTATTATAAAAAAAACAATCGAACTAGGTATACTGACGACCCTCTAGTAGTAAAACTGTCAGCAGAGCAGAAATCCTTACTTACGGCTGCGCATTTATCAAAGTGGCCAAAGTGAAGACCGCACCAAACTAAGTCAGGAACGCAATAACATTCTGCGCCACATTAGCGAACGCTTAAAAGATTTTGCTATTCAACAAGTAGACTCCCTAGCAGATGAAATCACTGACACGGATGATTGTCACAAACTGTTTCGGGCAGTCCGAGCCCTGAGAGCTACTGACTATACACCACCACTCACTGTGCACGGCTCTGAAGGACACTTTATCAGGACTGACCTGGGCCAAGCCGAGGCGATTCGAGAATGGGTCAAGGAACAGTATACTGACAACCATGATAGGCCCTTGCACCCGTTCTCAGGAGACCCAAGGCCATTACTAACACCAATTAAAACAGCAGAAGTTGAAAAGGCACTTAAAGCCATGAAAAATGGACGTGTATCTAGACCTGATGGCATGAGCAATGAAATATTCAAATATGCAAGTGATATAATCTCAAAACCGATCACGCACCTAATCAATGCAGGTTTTATGCACCACCTCCCCATCAACGCTGTGGGCCAAGGCACCCTTATCGCGCTACCCAAGCCAGAGAAGCCACCTGGCCCCAGCCAATCTGTGGCTCATTGTGCTTCTCAACAGCATATGGAAAATCCTATCCAATGTTACTCTATGCCACATCCGAGACAAGATCGATGACTTCCCCGAATCATGTCAAAGTGGCCTCAAACGTGGACGCAGCTGCACAGACATTGTATGGGCTCAATGCATGCTTGTGTTGGTAGGCATGCCCAAACACTGGGATTTCCACAAAATGGGCGTTGACATGCCACGAGCCTTCCACACAATTAAACGCTCAAAGATCCTAGATGTACTATGGCAGTCCAGTTGCAATGAAGATGAGCTACGATTAGTGGGACTACCGCTTGGAGACACCTAGCTGATAGTACGAGTTAAGTCAGTAAACGTATGTAAAGTTGGAGACATCAATCCGCTCCCCACAGGGAGATGCTCTATCCCCTGTGCTTTTCACCTGTTAGCTTGCCACCGCATTGGAATCCGTGAAGGAAAATTCAAAAAGACTCAACCCCCAGTGTTAATACTGGGTATGCCGCTAGAGATGAAATATGCGGACTTCATAGACGAGGAAAAGAAACCCCTTGACGAACTTCTCCCAATAGTTGCAAGTAAACTACAAATTGCGAATCTCTTTATGAATGCATCCAAAACAGAGTTCATCCCACATATACCCATCTACAAAGCATGGAGCTAAAGAAAATAACGATCCAATTCGCGGCGGCGAACCATGGAGCAAAAGTAAAATCCTGGACACACTGCTTTGCAGTACTGCTGACATTGCTGCACGCTGCGTCATGGGGAACATAGCTTTCCAGTCCCCCTGGAAGCCATGGATTCGTAGATCAAAGATTCCCTTGATAAAAAGACCACGTTTATACAATGCAACCTGCGTATCCGTAATGCTGTATAACTGTAACCGCTGCTCAGCTCCAAACACCCGCACACCTGCCCACCCGCCCTTCCATCCGTCCATCCGTGCTTCCGTCCACCTGCCTGCCTGCCTGCCTGCCTGCCTGCCTGCCTGCCTGCCTGCCTGCCTGCATGCCTGCCTGCCTGCCTGCCTGCCTGCCTGCCTGCCTGCCTGCCTGCCTGCCTGCCTGCCTGCCTGTATGTCTGTCTGTCTATCTGGCTGGCTGTCTGTCATGCTGTCATGTTGTTCGTCTGTCTGTCATGCTGTCTGTCTGTCTGTCCGTCCGTCCGTCCGTCCGTACGTCCGTCTGTCTGTCTGAGTGTCTCTCTCTCCGTACCGTGTTCAGTCGGTCGGTCGTTCAGTATGTTGGTTGGTCAGTCTGTCTGTCCGTTGGTTAGTTGGTCAGTTGCTCGGTTGGTCGATTGGTCAGTCGGTCGGTAATTTTCTGTCTGTTTGTTGGTCAAATTTTCTTACATTTAGATAGACAGATAGATAGACAGATAGATAGATAGATAGATAGATAGATAGATAGATAGATAGATAGATAGATAGATAGACAGACAGACAGACAGACAGACAGACAGACAGACAGACAGACAGACAGACAGACAGACAGACAGACAGACAGACAGACAGACAGATAGATAGATAGATAGATAGATAGATAGATAGATAGATAGATAGATAGATAGATAGATAGATAGATAGATGGATGGATGGATGGACGGACGGACGGACGGACGGACGGACGGACGGACGGACGGACTAGATAGATAGATAGATAGATAGATAGATAGATAGATAGATAGATAGATAGATAGATAGATAGATAGATAGATGGATGGATGGATGGATGGATGGATGGATGGATGGATGGATGGATGGATGGATGGATGGATGGAAGGACGGACGGACGGACGGACGGACGGACGGACGGACGGACGGATAGATAGATAGATAGATAGATAGATAGATAGATAGATAGATAGATAGATAGATAGATAGATAGATAGATAGATAGATAGATAGTTAGATAGATAGATAGTTAGATAGATAGATAGATAGATTTTTTAAACCCAGGTCACAGATTGACATATGGGAGCATGTGAATTTACATATTTATAGAGTATAGCGGTTAAACATTATTATTATTATTATTATTATTATTATTATTATTATTATTATTATTATTATTATTATTACTGCAATACAATTGTTATTTTCATCAGTTTGTGTAAATATTTGTTCGTAGTCTAAATGTATAGATAATCACCACATCTTTTGGCATTAGGGGCGGTCATAGTAGTGGTAGAAGTTGCTGCTGCTACTGTCCCTGTCGTCGCCTCTGCCGCTGCTGCCACTGCTGCTAACGCAGCCGCGCCGCTGCCGCAGTAGCAGCGGCAGCAACAGTAGCAACAGCGGCAACAGCAAATGGCCATACAAGACCGCCATAAAATACACATAGCATGGGGACATATTTGATCTTTCCCCATAGCAGATAGGCAATGTTTCAACATGGGAATTTTCTTAAACAAATTTCAAACTAGTTCCTGGTGAGGCCCTGTTTTGTACAGCTACCTTAGGTAATTCGAATAACTTTCGCAGGTTTGTGGGGAACTAGGTCAACAAATGATAACAACAACGATTTGTAAATGGCTATTGATATGAAGTCATATTCAATTTTTAAAAACCTGTATATAACGGCCACTGTACGGGCCTTCAAAGAGAGTCACTAAAGACAGGTGGTCTCTTGACACATGTCAGCGGTTAGGAGAGATAACTTCTTGGTGACAAATGATGGCGGTTCCTTAAGACGAGTGGTCACATGACCACCCGTCTTAAAGAAGCGCCATAATTATTTTGGCTCCAAAAGTAACAGTCCGTTTTGACAGGTTTAACTGTATAGTGGATATATTATAGTAAATAGATGAGATATTAAAAGGCTCGAACCCGCGAGGCGTTTGCAGATTTGCGTTTTGTAAATACGGATTATGGCCCCGTGTAAGCTTTTCTGTGCGCCTTTCTGCTAGCAGAAAATTTCAAACATGAAAATGGCTGTTGCATGGCATCATTATTATATTTGCATAGCGTTCAAAGTCAATATTGCAAAATAACCTGCTTATATGGCAACACACATGTGCACAAGATCAACATGCACAAGACGCGCTTACACCCGCTGCTAGCGGAAAAGTCTGTCTAGTGCATTTAGATAGAACCATTTCCATGGGAGCGTTTCCGTGCAGTGGGTACAAGCGCGTGTTGTGCATGTTGATCTTGTGCGCGTGCGTGTTGCCTTATAAGCAGGTTATTTTGCAATATTGACTGTGAACGCATGCAAATATAATAATGATGCCGTGCATTTCTTTTGTATTATTTGCAAGAGCATGGGGGCATATTATCACCTAGTACACAAACTAGAGCTGAACAAGGGTACATATCATGAATATTCCTGTTTTTGAAAGCTCAGCTTCATGACCTGGCATTTGCCCTTTTGCGACATGACACATGACACATGTAGTGTGTAGGAAAGGAAAAATTGATCAAAGATATGCAGAACTAGAGCCTGAAATTCGCTTGCCTACGCTGGTAAACTCGCGCGCTTGGAAAAAGACAAACCGGCGAGCAGAAAAGCGTGCGAGAACACGCTAGCGGAAAAGCTCACCTGGAGAGCGGACCTATAAATTACCTCATCCCGCTTTCGTCACATAATTATGTAGTTTTGTCAGGACACATGGATCCATAATACGTCCATACAATTGTTGAATATTTTCAAACTAATCACAATGGTAGCTCTTGTTGGCTCAATTTAAAATAATATTTCTTACTTGCTACGTGATAAAGAATTTGCCATATATTTTCTGTCTGGGCTGTGAAACGGAATACAAAAAACCCACCAAAACCAAGCAAAGTCAATTAAAATTTATGTACGGGGGCAGTGGATGCTGCCATTGCAAAAGTACGATATTAGTGTCCGAAGGTGTTTCTGCTTATAACAGCAACAGCTTAAGGGTCACGGCCCTCCTGATTAATAACATGAGCGCATTTTAGCAGGGGGATTGGAGCTAAACTATGGGTGGGACCAAAACCGAGGGGGCACTATGGGGATACACTATTGAAGAGGAAACCTTGGACGATAGCCCCTTGCCGCCACCCACCACCACCACCCCATCCTACGACTATGCAGCATTACGGGTGTCGTAACTGTCCTTAACCATGGCCAACCGATAACAAATTTGTTGACGACGCGGAGTATAAATGGAGTCAGGGGTCTACCGTTGTGTAATATGCGAAAGATACCGCCACCAGTCAAATAAAATAATTAACCCGTCTGAGTTCACATCGGATGTTCACTTTTTTAGATAGTGTTGTTATTAGTCTCATATCGGACACCACCAGGCATGAGTTTAACTTCAAAGAGAACCTGCAAACATGGTTCATAGCTTTCATTCCTCGTTACCTCACTCCACCCAGGAGCACAAATGGGTACTCTACCATTTTTAGCGGCAGATTACCCTGGACAGTGGACATCTAGGTTATTGGGTCAATGACCCAATAACCGAGATGACCAGTGTCCAGAGTAATCTGTCGCTACAAGTCATTAAAAGTAGTCACTAATACGAGTTAGTCACCTACTGTACTTCCCAGCAATAGCAATTGGTTTCCAATCAAATTAAATCCGAAATATTCACTAACTATCATGTTTCTGTTTTGGTTTAAGAAACAGTTTAGCTTATTTATGAGCTAATATAACTGTAGTTCATGTTATTTACTATTGCCAATAGCTTTTGGACACAATAGATGGCGGGTTTTTTTAGTCTTACCACGCGTCTTAAAAGGACCGCCATCATCAGCGTTAGAATACTTTGACTATATATTTACACTCAGCGGTAACATGGCTAAGTAAACGTGTATTGAGGCGTATCCTTATAGCTTGTATTTCAATTTATTTTATGCGGTTCAGTAAACAAACTGAAATAACTCAATGTGAAATTAATAAATGATCTAGCTACATATTATGTGCGCAGGCGTCTGCGTGTGTGCGCGTTCGTGCGTGCGCGAATGTCTATGCGTGTGCGTGCGTACGTAGGTACGTAGTACATACGTGCGTGCGTATGTACGTGCGTGTGTGTGCGGTGCGTGCGTTGTCGGGCAATCGTAGATGTATTGTACAGGTTGAGCAAGCTGAATGTAACTTTTATTTACATCCAGATCATTTATATACCTACATGACATGTGGAGGAAAGGATTTTACAATAGTGTGCACACAGAGCAAGAATTAATCATCATTATATAAATACTTCAACACCAGCACCACCACTACCATCACCACCACCACCATCACCACCACCGCCACCAAACAGTTAGTGGAAGCAGTTGTGGCACTCACGCTGGCACGCACGCACGCACGCACGCACGCACGCACGCACGCACAGACACGCCCGCACGCGCATGGGGTGAGGGCAATAAGTACGCTTAAGATTTGAAAAAATAAAGAGGCTGAAATAACCGCGAAAGGTAGTGCCTACGTCGCTTAAATAGCTTAAATGCGATAAAATAAATTTATTCCTTTCAATTTTGTCATAATGTATTGTGATAGATAGATAAATGACCTGATACGAAATGACAACACACCTCAGGTCCATTATATGTATTTAGTCACATTTCTATCCAGTAATGGTCTAATGGGCTGAAATGGCCATTTATGCGTGCGTGCGTGTGCGTACTGATGAGCACCTAATCCAGGGAATAACAAGCATGACAAGCGTGTAGCACACATTTCAAGTGGATTATCTCCCTTTGTTTAGAACGGATTTTTGCGTTGGGCTTGAGAGGCTTGAGGCAAATGTTGACCCTTTGAACACCGAATTCCCAGAATCTCAATTTCAGGGTAATTATACAGGCAACGTGTTGAATATTTTGAAACTAATTTGACAGGAACCTGTTGCTGCTATATGCAGCAACAGCTCCCAGTTAAATTTGTTTTCAAATATTCAACAGATGATTAACCCTTTCATGACAAAATTCGATCCAAAAATATATAGATATTTTCTTATTGAATATCAATTTGCAGGCCGAGAGAAGAATATTTTTGAAAATATACTACTGGAATGACTGGCTCGGTTACCGAGCCAGGCATTTCAGTGGTAAATTTTCAAAAATAATCTTCTTTTGGCCTGTAAATGGGCATTCATTAAGCCCACTACAGGGTTCGGTTTTGGCCTGCTTAGTCGAGAAAGGGTTTAATAGATTATAAAGGAGTTTTGGAATTTTAGATTTCTGGTTCAAAGGGTTAAATCTGCAGATCTCGAATATTTGCCACTAATTTAGGTCTATTCAATTAGTGGCCGTTACGAGAGTGATAGTTTAACCCCACCCGTATAACATTCATCCGTCCCCGAGCATACCACATCGTACTAACGTACACCCACTCACATCGCTCCGCTGTTTGTGGCCGTACTTGCGGACCTTTGATCACTTGCTATGTGAAGTAACATTACGCCGGTGAGCTGGAGGGTAGCCAATCAGGTCATTATGTATTTCTTATCGAGCAATTTCATTGGCTGTAACCCAATGTTATTGTGCCTGGTCTGCATATAAGCACGGCCCCTCTTTATTAGCATGCTCTACGTGAGTCTAGACCCTAGCATTGGGAACTAGCATATAAACGCCTCAAATATTACAACACACACTATTAGCATGCTCTACAAGGATGCCTACCTTCTCGACGTGGTGAGATACAATCCAATCCACCCTGCTTGTTCATTTTGTTTCCGAGATATACCTTCTAATCTCCAGATATGGGCGTGTTTGTCTCCACAACTACGTCTGGAAACGTCTACTCTTTTGCCGTCGCTTTTGTTCCTGATCTTTTGTTGTCGCCACTTCATAGCTGTCAAACTCTATCCAAACCCATATGAAATTTAAGAGGCAACATAGGCCCTATATGAATCACAAATATCCTCCATAGTTTAAGACTTGGCTCAAGGCACTATGGGCAAAAGGGCACATCCATCAAACACTTTAGCTGCTGAGACAACCGTCTCTGAAATGATTTCTGTATCCATCTCAAGTATGCAACACTTAGCCATATCTGCCTTATTTCCTTTCCTCATACTTCGGTCATTTTAACGGTGCAGATGACGCTTTTGTAATCCATGTGAAAACGCACTTCTGGCAAACCTGGATACATGGACACAAATCGGTGATACAGCGCCAGTGATGACATACGAACCTCGTCACCAGATATCGTGAAGGGCGTTAGCTCGTTTTAATCTTTATATCACCAAATTTCTGCCCACTCAATTTTTCTTGGATAGCAATCACAATTTTTCCATATTGACGCCCTCATTAGCTTATAACTTTAGTGGCATTGTTCCGAAGTTCACTATCTCAACCAACTCGGAAAGGTGTATTCCTTAGAAGGAATGCTGTGAAGGTTTTCATGTCTCCAGCATCCTTCTGAATGATTCTTGGCCGCATTCTCGTTATGCTGTTCTGACTATTGGCCAGTAAACTTACTGGTAACGCAGCGTAGATCATTAGTGCATAGATCCACATGTATAGTGAGTAGGCATATGGTTCTGACAAAGTCTTCGTGGGTAATATTGAAGAGTTCACCTACGGTCTTCCCTGATCTCATCAGTGGTTGTTCTATGGCCATATCTGAACAGGTCCCACTCCAGAATATGCTTTTCTTTCCCCCTGTATCGAATGGAACTTTCCACTTTATCCATCTATCATATGACGTAATAATCAACTACATGACGTGTAGAATGACATCATAATGAGTGACGTCATTATGACATCATGAATGACGTATATAAGTACGCCACGAATCCATATTGGAAGACGGATTAGACGTTGTTGTACAAATTGTATATCTTTACTATTTAATAAATGCTATGTTGAATATTTTGAAACTAATTTGACTGGGTACTGTTGCTGCAAGGGGCACTAAAATATTCAACAGCTTACCCGCATAGTTTTCAGGAAATTGATAGTTGGGGCATTGGAGGATCGGTCGATCCCAATGCGGCGAAGTGTGGGTGGAGCTTAGCTAGAGGTGGGCGGGGTATAGCTAAAACTGGAAAGGTCCATTCTCCAGTTTGTATTGGTTCTTGAAGGCACTCCCATAGATTCTAACAGTTTTGAAGTTACAAATGGCAATATTTTGCCTAGTTATTGTCACTTGGAGCTGCCAGGAAATGGTATATTTTCTGTATGTTCAGGATTTGGCGTAATGGTGTAATTTTTAGACTCAAATCTATATTAACGCTGTACAATTTAACGTGTACTTGGTTTACTTGTCGGGTGAGGTTTTCACCCACATAAATAATAAAAAGGGTTTATACAAACTTCCGGTTATAATTGTTGATATTTTCACAAATCACTGTGAAATTGTGATTTGTGTGTGTGTTCAAGTGTCGTTTTACTGAACACTGAATGGCTAAAAGATGCAACTTCCAGGAACATTTTCTTTCAGCTCTACTGAAAATCATTACAATTTCAACCATGACCATAACATCGACATAGCTTTGCCGTTATGCTGGATTCTTGAGATTCTTTTCTCCTGACGACCATGCAGCTGAATCAAACCTTTCATGACAGTTATGCCAATCAAAGAGACTTCATCCGTCAATGCCGAGATTTAGAATATTTTCAAATGTGACCAAATGTTAGTATTTTCCATGGTTTCGCCATGAGAATTATGGTGTTTAATATAACAAGCAATGTGTTGGATTATCAAAAGGCTTGCATTTTTATTTCCGTCATATAGTAACACCAGAACAACCTGGAGTGTTAAGGTTGTTTTCCTTTGAATGATTCTTATAGCGAATTTCATGAACATAGTTTTTCTGTATGGAAACTATTTTCATATTGTATGTAATCTCTTAGTTTCAATGAAGCTCAATTTAGAGGATGTGTCTCTTTAGCACTAAGATATCTCCTATTGTCATGTACATCTTCCTCTGCAAATGACGTTTTCAGTGCCTGTTGCACGGCCATTATTGTTTTCTTCCGGGTCCTCCCTCCCCCGCCCCGCAAAAAGCCACTTTTAAATACGTGTATTGCGCAAACAAACGTTGAACAAAATCCAAATCTACTGCGGGATTCTCTACGCTGCTTTACCAGTTGTCGTTTGTTTTACTGAGATGGACGTAATGGGGAAAACTCTCTATTATCCCATAAATCAAGTCTCAACTTTCAAGTTAGCAACCGAAATGTCATCTAAATACCACACAGATTACATTATGAAGAGTAGGCCTAAAGATCTTAACGACAGCGAAAGAATGAAAAGAAATTATGTCATACATTGTCAATCACATGAGGATTTTAGTAAACAGGATCACTGAAAATAACGTCAGAATCTATCAAACATGTATATATATATATATAAACCAGAGGAAAATTTTCGTAAATAAGAAAGATAAAAGGTGCATATTCACAGTAAAATTTCTGAAAATAAAATTGTTTAAATTATACGCTTTTAGAAGCTTTAACTGTGAGCCTATATGTAATGAAACGAAATAAATCTTAACATATGAAGATTCCATTCCATATAAATTAATATAATTTTTTAAATTGCGAAATTGAAATAGAGGCACGGGCCTCTATTTCGATTTCGCAACTTAAAAAATTATATTAATTTATATGGAATGGAATCATCATATGTCAAGATTTATTTCGTTTCATGACGCAAGGCACATAATTTAATTATAAAAGTATGCAATTTTAACAATTTTATTTTCACTCATTCTGGTGTGAATATGCACCTTTAAACAAGAGCAACGTAAAGTTGAACTGTCATACATGCAACTTGTACTACGTCTGGCAAGCAGACGGCAATCAAATGAACCTTTCCACTTTTAGCTATGCCCGCCCATCTCTATCTAAGCTCCACACTCACCTCGTTCGTGTTTGGATCGATCGATATCGGAACTCCCTGACTAGCAATTTCCAGAAAGTTATACAGGTAAGCTGTTGAATATTTTGAAACTAATTTAACTGGGTACTTTTCCTGCCTATGGAGCATGTTTCTCAAATAGCAAAAACATACAATTCGTACATCGTGCCGGACTATTAAGCGTTAAAGACGGGCTTAACCGAATTATTCATGACGTCATGATTATGGCGTCAGCATACACGTCGCATAGTTGATTATGACCTCATGCGATTGAGTGAGGAAATGGATTCATGAATTAAATGTTAGAGAATTCGTTGTATACGTATGTACGTAAATTGTGAATTTTGACAATTACCCACGGAACATATATATATATATATATTTAAAACGATGTATAGTTAATAAAGACGATTCTATAGAAGCATCTGTGCATATAAAGTAGGAATCCAGTTTTACCTATGCCCCACCCATCTTTAGCTACGCTCCACCCACACTTCGCCCCTGTTGGGATACATCGATCACTGACATCCATGACCGTTAATTTTCAGTAAACTATACAGGTAATCTGTTGAATATTTTGAAACTAATTCGACTTGGTGTTGTTGCATTAGCACCCAGTCAAATGAGTTCCAAAATATTCAACAGCGTCTTTATTAAATAATAAAGGCTTAATGTGTGTGCCTCGGTGTAATGAAACGAAATAAATTCTTAGCATATCGTGATTTCCTTACATACAAATTAATTATAAGTTTTAAGATGTGAAACTGAATTAGGGACACGAGTAATTTATCCGTGATGAAACCGTCATATGTTAAGATGTATTTTATTTCATTACACACGTTTTAGGTCTCTATAAGGATACAATTTTAACAATTTTATTTTCAAGCAGTTTGGTAGTAAACATTTTGTTGAATGTAAAAAACCCTAACTTGACTGTGAGCGGTCACTTTGATTGGCAGCAACGGCCCCCTATCAAATTTATATTCTGGGAATTCAAGTTTCTAAGTTTTAGATCGAGTCAAATGTGCGTCAAAAGTGAGCGGGTCACAGCTAGAAATGGCCGGGGCATGGCTAGAAATGGCCGGGGCATGGTTAACAACAGATCGCTCTATTGCTTGAAATATCCAAAGGTTATCTCTCAATGGAGGTATCCAGTTTATCTATCAATCATATGACGTCATAATCAACTACATCACACGTGTCGGCTCACGTCATCATCAATTATGGCATGAATGACGTGATTTAGTCCATCACAAACGCTTAATATTCCGTCAAGTTGTAAGAATCATACGTCGTTGCTAGTTACTAAACATTCTGAATCTTGAAAGTAATTTGATTGGGCGCTGTTGCGGCCACAGGCAGCAACAGTGCCCAGTCAAATTACTTTCAAAATATTCAACAGCCCACCTTTATAGCTTTCTGGTAATTGAGATTCTGTTCAGGAAATGCAGGAATCGGTCGATCCAAACACCGGCAAAGCGTGAGTAGAGTTTAGCTAGAGACGGACGGGGCAGAACTAAAACTGGATTGCTCCATTTTCGCAGGGCTTCTGCATCCTTCAGTGTTCAACCGAAACATATTTTAAGAAAGAGAACGTGTAGATGGCTTTACATTTTACTCTAAATAAATTCACTGTGTAGTTTGGAAGGAATAAAACCTTCTGTCCCTATTTGATTAACCACGTTGCGCATTAACAAGTGTGTATAACTCCGCCAACCACGAGCCCTCCATACGCGATGACACGGTAGACCAAATCGACGCGTGGGCAAAGATGCTGCTAAGACGCGTTCTTAGTTTGTGGATCGCAGTCAGCATAGGACCACACCCCACTGGCTGAAGATGTTAATCCTAGAAACAATTACCAATATCTGTACTGAAGGAATCAAGTTTTAGCTATGCCCCCGCGAATCTCTAGTTAAGCTTCACCGACGCTTCGCACGTTTTGGGATCGATCGATCCATGCTCTCCTGAACCTCAAATTTTCAGAAAACTATACAGGTAAGCTGTTAAATGCTTTGAAACTAATATCACTGGGTGCAACGGCGTCCGGTCAAATTAGTTTCAAAATATTCAACAAAATGTTTATTAAATAGTAAAGACTTCCAATTCGTACAACCTGACAGCTTTTAAGAGGGAATCTGTAGTTTAACGATTTCTTTCAGAAAAAATGTTTTCCAATGACTGCCGCAAGCAAATTCAACCAAGCACTGAAAGGATATAGAGGGAGTATGCCTGGTTCCCGGCTATTTATCCGTTAACCATTTCAGCTATGAATATCAATCCCAAGACAAGTATACTTGTTTAATATTTTGGAAACTAATTATCCTGTGAGCAGTTGTTGAAATTAGTTTTTTGAAGCCATAACATAGAATTTACCTTTCCAGTTTACGTCAAAATCAACTAAGACGTGAAGGATGACGTCATAAGCATTACGTCATGAATGACTCGATTTAGTCCGTCTTAAAACGCATAATAGTTGTACGAAGTGTATGTTTTTACTATTTAATAAACATTCTGTCGAATATTTTGAAACTAATTTGACTGGGTGCTGTTGCTGCCTCTGACATTTATGGTATTTATATGCCTATGGCAGCAACACTGGCAAGACAAAGCAATGGAGGAATCCAGTTTTAGCTATGCCCCGCCCATCTCTAGCTACCAAACACGATTTGACATTGTCGGGATAGGTCTATCCCTGCATTCCCTGAATCTCAATTTACAGAAAACTATATAGGTACGCTGTTGAATATTTTGAAACTAATTCGACTGGTTGCTGCTGCTCGCTATGCAAAATAGTCATCAACATGTTTATCAAAGAGTAAAGACATATAATTCGTACAACAACGCATAGTCCGCCATCAATTAAGTGTTCGTGACCAACTTATCTACGTCATTCATGACGGCACGTAGTTGATTATTTCGTCATTTGATTGATGGAAAAATGTCCATTTCGTTCATGTGGGTGCCGTGATTGGGGTCAATGTAATGTTTCTAATAATCCTCCAATGCCCCCATTGTGTTAAAATAACGGCAAAAGCCTCTATGAATGTCATATTGGTTTCAATTGAATGCTCTCGGTAAGACAACTAATTTCATTCTTGCGCGCGTGCGAGCGTGCGAGCGTGCGCGCGTGCGAGCGTGCGTGCGTGCGAGCGTGCGTGCGTGCGTGCGTGCGTGCGTGCGTGCGTGCGTGCGTGCGAGCGTGCGTGCGTGCGTGTGTGTGTGTGTGTGTTCGCCATACGTAAGACTTACGTTAATCATGCGTGAACGCGCTTGGACTGGAACGTTAGTGAAAGGCGAATTATGGTATAGAGGTAAGACTTACGTTAACCATGCGCTTGCTTGGGTCCTCCGTGTCAAGCTGTACATAAACACCAAACAAGGCATCTGTCCAGAAGTCTGCACGAACTCGCTTAAGCTCAGTCTGGACATTCCACGAGGTTTCGTTTAGTTCTTCTCCGAAAATAAACACACCATCAGGAAATGCGTTCATGACCATATCGATGAACAGGTGCTGGCTAGTAGGTGTCGGTGCTACGATGCCATACCCAACATAACAAGACCAGAATATGTGCTTTGTTTTAGATTCATACGAATCCGGTTCATCATATCTGTGTATTGGGGAGCGCAGGATCTGCATAAGTTTCTCCATATTGGCATATTCCTGCAGTAGTTCAACGTTTTTCTGACCTTCATTTAAATACAGTGGATGTCTTACTGCCCAGTTACCACATGAGCGTCTGTAGAAGTCCTGGCATGGATCGATTCCAGCGTCCAAATCATAAATCATCTCAGCAACGGACTCCAAACACTCTTTGGTGAAGCAGCCTTTTGTGAGCATTGCCACTTTTGATTCAAGCTCCGTTAGATTTGCTTCACGCTCCACTAGGTTTGACTCAAGCTCCTTTACACGCAATTCACGCGCCACTAAGTTTGAGTCAAACTCACCCAATTGCAACGCACGTTCTGTTAAGTTTGCTTCAAGTTCCTCTAAGCTCGATCCAAGATTCTTTAAGGTCAATTCGCGCTCTGGCGGTACACTCTCACCCGACATTCCGGACGCTCCATCAGTGCCATTGTTATCAGCGTACAAGCCCATAAAAATTACGAACAGCAAAGCCAGTACGACAGACGTTACCACGAGGATAAGCTCCATATAAGACCTTCTCCGGATGAAGAATTTTAACCTTTTCAATGTGCGTGACTGGGAGCTTTCTCCATAATCTTCTAATAGTTCTTCAGGTGGCATCTTGGTGGTTTATTAACCGTTTAATAGCTAAATTAGGTTATGAAAATTAAAATATTTACTTATTGAATGTCCGTTTGCTGGCCAAGAGAATACTATTTTTTTTAAGAAAATTATCGAGCCAGTCATTCCAGAGGTAAATCCTTAGAAAACGTATTCTTTTGGCCAGCAAATAGATATTACTAAACACCACTACAGAGACCGGTTTTGGCCAGCAAATAGATATTACTAAACACCACTACAGAGACCGGTTTTGGCCAGCAAATAGATATTACTAAACACCACTACAGAGACCGGTTTTGGCCAGCAAATAGATATTACTAAACACCACTACAGAGACCGGTTTTGGCCAGCAAATAGATATTACTAAACACCACTTCAGAGACCGGTTTTGGCCAGCAAATAGATATTACTAAACACCACTACAGAGACCGGTTTTGGCCAGCAAATAGATATTACTAAACACCACTACAGAGACCGGTTTTGGCCAGCAAATAGATATTACTAAACACCACTACAGAGACCGGTTTTGGCCAGCAAATAGATATTACTAAACACCACTACAGAGACCGGTTTTGGCCAGCAAATAGATATCACTAAACACCACTACAGAGACCGGTTTTGGCCAGCAAATAGATATCACTAAACACCACTACAGAGACCGGTTTTGGCCTGATTTGTCGTGGAAGTGTTAAGTAACAAATACAAACGCGGTAGGAAGAACTCACTACACCCTAAATTAAACCAACTTCTATTCTGCGATGTGCGCTACTTAGGAAAATAAGAGTTCTGTCCGGTTCACCGTGATCCTGGGTGTGGTAAAGGGCACGTTAATGTTGAATATTTTATCCATGGATAGATAAACATTCCCCAACTTTGAGGTAATAAAGCTGAAGGCAGCTTTCTTATTGACTTTATATTCCTTCATCTACTAAACCACACAATATCTTAACAATTGTACTAGCAAAGGACAAAAGTGAATTATTCCGTTCACAATAACATGAACAGTATGGATAATTTAAGAATGTATCTTTGCTGAAAGTTCCAGAGGCTAACGACAGCAGCAATTTTCACCGAGGGAGGTGATAAGCTCAACACCCATTCTGATCCTATAGTTTCATATCGCTTTCAATGTTTTCAAGCAAGAAGCGGGTAGTAGTCATGAGTCTATACTTTAACAATAAATAGTCTTACAATAACTTATAGAACAGGTTGTTGACATAATACAGCCATCACAAATAACATGAGTAACTCAAATATACTATCTACCAACTATCCATTTCTCTGCAAGGTTTCACTATGTATGTGGACTCAAAATACACCAATCGAAACAGGAAATAACGTTATATGTCAGGACGTTAGTGAAATGTCGTTTACTGTAAAGTAGGCCTTCCACAACCAACCCTAATCCCACCCCTGGAGCCACACTGACGTCATAATCAATTATGTTACTACTTAGTTGACGTCACAGTGAAAAAGACGCACATCGTTGTCACGAAAATCGAAATGTCCGCTACAAACTGTACGAATAGAATGTCGCTGATGAATTTACAATTTAATAATCTGCTGTTGAATATTTGGAAATTTTGACTGAGAGTTGTTTCTGTCAATTGCAGCAACAGGCACACACACCCACGCACGCCCGCACGCACGCACGCACGCACGCACGCACGCAAGCACGCAAGCAAGCAAGCAAGCAAGCAAGCAAGCAAGCAAGCAAGCAAGCAAGAAAGCAAGCACGCACGCACGCACGCACGCACGCACGCACGCACGCACGCACGCACGCACGCACACACCAGTCAAATTAAATTAAAAATAGTCAACAGGTTACCTGCATTGTTACCTTGAAATGTAGATTTGGGAAATTCACGTTTCAAACTTTCAAATCGATTCCAACGCGTGTAAAAAAGTGGGCGGAGCATAGCTAGAAATGGGCGGGGCATAGCTAGAAATGGGCGGGGCATAGCTAGAAATGGGTCTCTCTATTTTCCGTCTAGGTGGTGGTACAGCTATAATGGAGGAATCCAGTTTCTCGGTCAATCATATGACGCCATATTCCAAAAAATCACATTTAGGTTGACGTCATAATCAATTACGTCAGGAATGGCACGATTTAATCCGTCATAAACGCTTGATAAGTCGTCAAGTTGTACTAATTGTATGGCCTTACTATTTAATAAACATTTTGTTGAATATTCTGTAACTAATTTTGACTGTGAGCTGTTGCTACCATAGACAGCGCCCAACCAACAGCTGCCATAGGCAGCAACAGCGCACAGTCAAATTGGTTTCAAAATATTCAACGGATTACCTGTATAGTTTTCTGGAAATTGAAATTCAGAGAGTGTATGGTTCGATTGATCCCAACACGGGCAATGACTGGGTCGATCTTAGCTGGAGATGGTCGGGGAATAGCTGAAACTGGATCCACACATTGTTTGCATCAAATATTACATTCTGCAATATGTTGTTGAATATTGCCAATCTTCCTAGACATACCACATTTTTCTGTCCCATCGGGATTTGTTCGCTGCATTAGGCAGGCACAAATCGGTCACGCATTTACGAAACCGTTCATTACATGTTGACAATTGTTGATATATTTCATAAACTCGAAGAAAAATTAATTATTTACTAAATGACTTGCACGTTTGTACATGCCCTCATAATGATGAAGCCTTTCAGAATGCAGATGAACACGCACAATTGTATAGAGTAGAAAGAAAACTGATTAGGCATTTTCCATGGTACTAATCAGAGGTGAAGCGCAACTGCATTTTGGGAACATTAATGAAAGAAACGTTACAGATACAATTTTCGATTGATTTTTTTACGTTTCCTCAACAGTAGGCTTGCGCGATTACGCGATTAAATCGAAAATCGCGATTATTTTTTAAATCGTGAATTTACATGATTAAAAATTAAATAATCGAATAGTCGCGAATACTTCAACAGAATAAAATATTTCAAAACCTACCTTTTAATTATTCTTTATTGCGATCGGTCACGGAAATTTACATTTTGCTCAGCGAATGCATGCCCATTTGCAGGCCAAGAGAAGGCTATTTTTGAAAATGTATCACTGGAATGACTGGCTCGAGAATCGAAAATAATCTTCTCTTGGCCTGCAAATCGCCCTTTCTCAACATCATTGCAGCTTTCGTCATTGATATGCTTTTTCGCTATTATAACTGAGTAATTTGTACTCAAGCTGATTAATCGAGTAATCGCGATTATTATTAAATAATCGATCGTGATTACTGAAAGCAATAATCGCGCAAGCCTACTCAACAGTATTAGCCAAATTGTTTAAAGAACACGTGCGTTTCATGTGTCACATTTGCCCTTTAAAGGAAATAACAAAAGACTTTATTCGCATGTTAATCCCCATATGCAACCTGAGTCAATAAAGAACCTTCACATTAATACAAAGTGTGCATTGGTAACATTTACCTTGTGAGGTCCAGATCACTTAAAGAAGACACCAACGTCCTAAGGGACACATACTTGTACAAATCATACACCTTTGTGGCGAACCCTTTCCATTTTCACGACGGGAGATACGTTATTTTGATTGTACCATCAGCAAACACGTGACGTATTTGAGTCTGACGTCAGAGACTTGATTGACAGAATCTCCGCATTCTGACTCTCGTTATGGTAGAAAGAAAAACTGTTGTTTCTCATTTATTAAACCCTGACATGTGCAGGTCGCTAAAAGTGGGTGTAGAGACATTGTCCATACAATAAGGTGTGATGCCAGCGGACCTTTCCATTTTTATCTATGCCCCGCCCATAACCAGCTAGGCTCCACCCACACCTCGCCGTGATCGATCCCCAAATGTCCTAGCTATCAATTTCCTGAAAACTATACAGGGAAGCTGTTGAATATTCTGTAACTAATTTGACTGGGTGCTGTTGCTGCCTATGGCAGCAACAGCGTCAAGTCAAATTAATTTCAAAATAGTCAACAGAATATTTATTAAATAGTAAATGCAAACAATCTGTACAACAACGCATAGACGTCTTCAAATATGCGTTCGTGATGTACTTATCGACGTCATTCATGACGTCATTCATTAAGATGTCATTGTAAACATCACGCAGTTCATTATGACGTCATATGATGGGTGGGTACTTTGGAAAGGTGAGTTAGTAGATGAACTACGACCAGACACTGAGAAAACACATCTCTTTCTCCGACCAAAACTCCGATATCGTTTCCACGAGATATTATCAATGTATAAAGATATACTTCCCAAGCACCAAAACGCAATCTTGCAGCAACTCCATAGAGAGTCACAGACATAGAGCGTTCTTGTCGGTCATGCCGTTCATAAAGATGGTGAACTAGTTGATGACTTACTGGATACCGCGAATGGCGACGACGATGACGACACTGACGACGACGACGACGACGACGACGACACTGACTACCAAGACGACGACGACGACGTTGTTGGTGTTGATGATGATGATGATGATGATGATGATGATGATGATGATGATGATGATGATGACGATGATGATGATTCCTACGCTTCTCGTTAATCACTCGTTACAGACAACATCCTTCTTCACCAAGCAGCAGGTATCCTTAGCAGGTGTTTTACTTAATTTTATAAAGCTTGGCAATAATATTATATTGAAAAAATTCATGAGATTATTAATTCACAACTCTGACTAGATGTCGCTCGTCGTCATTAGAGACAGCTTGATATATTATTCCCATTGATCGCCTGATGGTGTAATACTATAAGTCTTGGTAGTAAATAATATCGTATCAATAATATTTCATTGAATGCCCAGAATGAGTTTGTTGATTCACCCCTTGGCGAATTCTTATGTTGCCTTACTGATGAAAGATTATAAGTTTGCACTTAGGACATGAGTGCTATGGATCTGATTCCCAGATGGCTGTATAGTACAGGTGAAAACGGTTTTGACAAATTCAGTTACACCGACAAAAGTAGTTTGCTCCTGCTATTTATCTCCATAACGAGTCATGCAGTCGTAAGTTTATTGATACTATGTACAACTTGGGCAATGCTTTTCTACATAGTACTGAAACATTTCACCGCGTCAGAGGTACTACGCCAGTTATGTTCTCCAATAGGCACACACGTTAATTGAGGGCAGCCCTGTTCTAGACAGATGTTCCGCCACGATGACAAACTTTTCCAAAGAGTGGCTCGTAGATAGAGATTCAGCTGAGACGCTAGTCAGAACGACCCTTATGATAATTTAATCGACTGTGATAACAATGTCAGGAATGCAAAAGAAATTCAGAGAAAAGAGGAATGTTATAACAATGAAGGTATTCAGTTTATCGATCAATCATATGACGTCATAACCAACTATGTCACATGTAGGCTGACGTCAAAATCAATTACGTCAAGAATGGCGCGATTTAGTCCGTAATAAACGCTTAATAGTCCGTTAATTTGTACGAATTGTATGTCGGTACTAATTAGAAAACTATGTGTTGAATAATTTGAACCTAATTTAACTGGGCGCTGTTGCAGCCATAGGCAGAAACAGCACCAAGTCAAATTAGTTTCAAAATATCCTACAAATTACCTGTAGAGTTTTCTGGAAATTGAGATTCGGAGAGTACAGGGATCGATTGATCCAAACACGGGCAAAGCGTGTATAGAGCTTAGCTAGAGGTAGATAAATCTGGATTCATCCATATATGTCGAAATTATGAACCTTCGTATGATGGCAGTCAGTTCTAGAAAGAAGCCCCCCCCCCAACCCACCCAACCCAATTAAGTTGCAGCAGTTTCACTCAGTATGTTTACAGAGGATGAGTAGATCGTATCCAGTGCAGTGACATCTGACGCAATGTCTGGAACAACTCCACAGTTTGACCAATGTTAGCCCTATGCTGTAATGCGGTGATATTTAATAGACATGACTCGGATATTGAATGCATTAGCTGTAGCAGTAGTTACCATCGAAGATACGGACAAGAGACTGGTTCATTCAGCGCCGGATTAAGCCTATTTAGAGTGGAGGAATAATCAGTTGCGGGGACCTTATCGGGTCGATCTAACTGGGAATGGCTACTACTACTACTACTACTACTACTACTACTACTACTACTACTACTACTACTACTACTACTACTACTACTACTACTACTACTACTACTACTACCACCACTACTACTACTACTACTACTACTACCACTACTACTACTACTACTACTACTACTACTACTACTACCACTACTACCACTACTACTACTACTACTACCGCTGCCGCCACCGTCGCCGCCATTGCTGTTGCCGCTGCTGCTGTTACTACCACCAAATATATTAGATCCGTTATGTATGTGTCAAAGTGTTGTTGATTATTTTGAAACTAATTTGACTGATAGTAGTATCCAATCAACTTGGTTTCAAAATATTCAAGAGCTTACATATATAATGACTGTGTGAGTGAGATACTGGTATTAAAGTTAAAATCGTTAAAATGTGATAAGTTAGTCTTTGCTTTAATACGGCACTGGTTTCATTGAGTATATTCGATGCAGTAGTACACATTATAACGGTAGAAATGCGTTTGGGCAAATACATAGTGTATTTGACAAGTACACCGAGAAGAATAACAAGGGACAGATACATGAACAATGGAGAATTCCAGTTTCTCAGTCAATCGTATGACGTCATAATCAACTACACGGCGTATTGGCTGAAGTCGTAATCAGTTACGTCTTCCTTACGTAGCTAAGTTCGTCACGAACGCGTAATTGATGACGGACTAAGCGTTGTTGTACGAATTGTATATGGCGCTATATTATTATTTAATAAACACGATCTTGGATATTTTGAAAGTAATTTGACTTGGCGCTGTTGATATAAATATTCAACAGCTTTACTGTATAGTTTTCTGGAAATTGATAGTCAGGGAGTTCATGGATCGATCGAGCCCAGTACCGGAGAAGTGTGGGTTAGCTAGAGATGGGCTGGTCACAGCTTAAACTGGATTCCTCTATTGCAAGCGAGGTAAAGTATACTTTGATAGAGATGTCAAGAAGAATTTGACAGACAGACCGACCGACAGACATACTGAGAGACAGACTGGCCGAGAGACAGACTGACTGACCGACAGACAGACCGACCGACAGACAGACGCACCTCAAAATGAACCGCATCCTATCATGAGAAAACTGAAAATATTAGATCAGATCTTCGCGCCGCAACAAACTGGAAACAGATCCAGTGCAATGGGGAAAATAAATACAGGTTTGCATAATTCTTTACTTCGTACATATCTGATAACAGTCAAGATTAAAAATTATTCAACAGTACGGTGAACAAGGCCAAATTATGGTTCAGAGGACTGATACTCAATAAATTACTACCGCTTAAATTAAGGCCGTCATTACAATGGAGGGATGCATTTCCTGCAATGCCCCGCCTATTTCACGCTAAGCTCCGCCCAATTTTTACGCGCGTTGGAATCGATTTATATATTTGAAATCCTCAATTCCCAGAATCCCAATTTCAAGGTAATTATACAAGTAAGTTGTTGGATATTTTGAAACTATTTTACTACGGCTGCTTCTGCTTATGGAACCAACAGCTCCCAGTCAAATCAGTTTCAAAATATTCAACAGAATGTTTATTGAATTGTAAATTCATCAGAGACATACAATTCAGACACTTCATGACGGACATCTCGATGTTCATGACGGAGCTATACGCCATTATGATTGTGACGTCAGCCAACTAGTGGCGGATTTGATTATGACGTCAAATACTTGAGTGACAGATAGTCATAGTCTACGTATTCAGGAGTTTACCTGTGTAGTTATATTTTGGAAATGTAGGTTTCAAAGTTTCAAATCGAACACAACACATAAAATGTGGAATGGTTCCTCAACACGTGCATCTTCCATTCCGCACCACCACCATCACAACCACCACCACAACCACCACCACCGGTACTACGACCAACACCACCATTTCGGCAACTGCCCGCACGACCACAAGTACCGCCATCGTCGCCACCACTGACACTGCAGCTGCCTCCACCATGACCACAACCACCGTACCCACCACCACAACGAATGGAGGAATCCTGTTTTAGCCATGCCGCGCCGATTCTTAGCTATACTCCACCCACGAATTGCTGTTTCAGGGGTCTATCGATCCATGCACTCCATGCAATCCTATTTTCCAGAAAAGTATACAGGTAAGTCTTTGAATAGTTTGAAACTAATTTGACTGGGTGCTGTTGCTGCCATCGGCGCTCAGTCAAATAAGTTTCAAAATAGTCACCAAATGTTTATTACATAGCAAAGACATACAATTCGTAGAAGTTGGCAGACTATTAATCGTTTATACCGAATTTACTTACGTCATTCATGACATAATTGATTGTGACGTTGGCCTACGTGTGACGTAAGTTGATTATGACATCATATGATCGATCGATAGATTGGATTCATCTGTTGTGTGTTAGATATTGTGAATGCGCTTGGAATGGAATGTTAGCGAAAGGCGAATTATGGTATAAAGGTACGACTTACGTTAATCCTGCGCTTGCTTGGGTCCTCCGTGTCAAGCTGTACATAAACACCAAACAAGGCATCTGTCCAGAAGTCTGCGCGAACTCGCTTAAGCTCAGTCTGGAGATTCCACGTGGTTTCGTTTAGTTCTTCTCCGAAGATAAACACACCATCAGGGAATGCGCGCATGACCATATCGAAGAACAGGTGCTGGCTAGTAAGTGGCAGCGCTAAGCCACCATAGCCTACGTAACATGACCGGAATAGGGACTTTGTTTTAAGTACATACGAATCAGGTTCATCATATCTTTGTATTGGGGAGCGCAGGATTTGCATAAATCTCTCCATATTACCATATTCCTGCAGGAGTCTAATGTTTTTCTGAGCTTGATTTAAGTACAGTGGATGTCTCACTGCCCAGTTACCACACGAGCGTCTGTAGAAGTCCTGGCATGGATCGATTCCAGTGTCCAAATCATAAATCATCTCAGCAGCGGAATCCAAACATTCTTTTCTGAAACATTTCGTTACGGGCATTGTTAATTTTGATGCCCTCTCCGCTTTGTTTGCTGATTCGTTCATCGGGTGTAGATTTTCTCCAGAAGCGTCCGTGCCATGGTTGGCAGCGAACAAGGATAGGAATATAATAAACATCAAAGCTAGAATGACAGACGTCACCATGAGAATAAGTTCCAAGTAAGACCTTCTCCGCAAGATAAATGGTAACCTGGACCATCGGTATGGTCCCGAACTATATCGATCTTCTTCTGCGAATATTTCATCAGGTTCCATAATGGATGATTAATAATAACTAAATACTGACGTCTCGGGAATATCCAGGCGCGCTCCTATATAGCTTCGTTTTAACAGTTCTATGAAGTTACTTTCAGAGATACAAATAACAGTTCTGTACAGTTCCTATTGATCGCTCTACGGCTGTATAGATAAGTCTAGTTATAGCTACGCCCCGCCAATATCTAGCTAAGTTCCTTCCACCCACGCGTTGCCGTGTTGGGATCGAACTCTGAACTCCATATATCCTAATTTCCAGAAAACTATACACATAAGCTGTTGATAATTTGAAACTAATTTGCAGCAATGCCCAGTCAAATTAGTTTCAAAATGTTCAACAAAATGTGTATTAAATAGTAAAGACGTACAATTCGTACAACTTGACGGACCCCAATCATGACGTAATTGATATATGCCATCAATCTACATATGACGTAGTTGATCATGACTTCATATGATTGATCAATAGACTGTATTCACCTATTAGGCGGCACATCGACATTGAACACTTCACCCATTGATAGATAAACCTTAGACAACTTTGCGTTAATAAGGCCAAAGGAAGTTTTATTGACTTTATATTCTTTCACCTACAAAAATAACCACACGAAGTCTTAACAATTGTACTAGCGCATTCCAAACTTGCATTACTGTATTCATAACAACGTGGCCGCTATGGGCAGATTTTGAAACTACCAATGCTGAAAGTACCTAACAACAAAATCTTTCACACCGGCAGTATCGATCTCAACACGTGCTTTTCTCCGACGGAAACATATCACCTTTACCTCGTCCTATGTCTTCACCAGGCCAATACATGTTCTTACAATAACCTAAATAAATTTGTATTGACATAGTACTCCTACTACAAATATCTTAAGTAAATCATATATAAAATATATCAAACCGACATTTTCTCGTTCTACGCAAATTTACTTCGCTTTCAAATTTGTCTGTGGTCTAGAAAATACAAAAGAAAATTACGACAAGAAATAGAGTTATATGTCGGGGTGGGGTGGTGGCGGGGTGGGGGTTGGGGGTTGGGGTGTCGGTACATAAGTATTTGATACATCAACACGAAAGTAGACCTTCTCTGCTCCACTGTAAGCTTTGTCCCTTGTAGTAAACGTCATTCGACGTCTCTATGAAGATATTTCTATTTGTCTAGATCACATTTTGCATTCTGACTTATTTTAAGGAATATTTCAGTGCGCGCATTTTTCAGTAATAAAAATATCTTTCGATTAACAGCATCCGAATACAACAATGAATCTGGATTGCACAGTTAGGGGAAGGACCCTTGAACTACCCGACTGGTGGGAAGAGGAGGCTCCCATACCGGTACCTGCTTCCGAACGCCCTGGCTACGTCATTGTCCTGGAACGGACATTAGGTACTTGCTACCCTTTGTTGCACATCGTCTGGACTATCTATATTGTTATGTTTTTCCCGACACTCTTGTTAACACATATATATCAGTGGATCCTCTTCGTGATTGCATTATATCACTGGATGTATCCAATTTGTCAGTCAAAGACATGACGCCATAATGAATTACGTCACCTGTAGGTTGACGTCACAATTACGTACGTAAGGAATAGCTTATCTAAGTCCGTTATAAATGCCTAATAGTCCGTCATGTGTACGAATTGTATGTCTTTACTCGTTAATAATCCTTACGTTAAATATTTTGAAAGCAATTTGACTGGGAGCTGTTGCTGCCTATGGCAACAACAAGGCCCAATCATATTAGTTCCCGAATATTCAACAGTTTATAGTTTTTAGGAAATTGAGAATCAGGGAGTTCAGAGTTTGATAGATCTTAACGCGGGGAAAAGTGTGGGTGTAGCTTAGTTAGGGGTTGGCGGAGCAGAGTCAAAACTGGATTCATCCATTGATGTTGCTATATTCTCCAATCTGATACCTGGACCTTTGTCAACCTCTTTTGGGGTCTACAGAAGAATGGTCGCATGGAAACACTATACTATAACGCGTGTGCCAACGTGTTCTGTCCTTCATTTTGACATCACAATCGAGGACTGAAACATTCATCACGAAGTGTGTGAATTGTATGTCTTTGGTGAATTTACAATTTAAAAAACGATGTGTTGAATATATTGAAACTACTTTGACCGAAAGCTGTTCACAGTCAAATTAGTTGTAAACAAATCAACGGCGTACATGTATGGTTACCTTGAAATGTAGATTCTGGTAAATCAGGCTGCAAGGTTTCAAATTGATTTCATCACAAGTAACGGTGAAGGAATGTATCTAGAAATGGGCGGGCATAGTTAGGTATGGACGGGAAATAGCTTGATATGGCGGGGCATATCTAGAAATGGGCGGGGCATAGTTAGATATGGACGGGAAATAGCTTGATATGGCGGGGCATATCTAGAAATGGGCGGGGAATAGCTAGCTATGTATCTCTCTTGTTGTATGTACTTCGCCATTCTTATCGTTGGCACCACCCACTGCCTTATTTGGCCCGGGTTCGTGCGACAAACTATAGAAGGACACGAATATTGTCTATTCCGGTTAACGTTTTCAGCAAAACTCTCCGGGATGGATTGAAGCAGCGAGAAGCGTTTACAAAAGAAGGCCTTTCCGGCTTCCGGCAAAATAGTCCATGTATTTAGCCACATCTAGTTGAAAAGGCAATACCAGCTAAGTTTTAACTTTGTCGATTTCAAGGCTACTTTCGGCACTACATGGAATAAACTATTTCGCTTGGAAAAATGTGAGATCTGTCGGAATAGGTCCATAAATTGCAAAGATATTAAACATAACTGAAGAGTGCGCATTTACAATTCATGGAGCAATGGGCAGCAACATCGTCCAGTTAAATTAGTTTCAAAATATTTAACAGAATATTTATTAAATAGTAAATCCATCGGGCATACGCTTCGATGCTCATGACGGAGCTAGACACGTCAATATGCCTATGTGTTTTAAGGTCAACCTACATGTAGCGTAATTATTTATGACTTCATATGCGTGAGTGGCAGATCGTGAAACTCAATTGAAGATTGCGCTCTAACTAACTAGTCTTTTGGGAGTTCAGGAGTTCAGGAGTTCCGTCAATGCTGTCTTTCTCACCAATACTCTTCAAACGCTGCCTGGAGTGTGGAATGAGAGTAGTAGTAGTAGTAGTAGTAGTAGTAGTAGTAGTAGTAGTAGTAGTAGTAGTAGTAGTAGTAGTAGTAGTAGTAGTAGTAGTAGTAGTAGTGTCGGAATTAAAATGATACCACATCTCTCAACTGGCCGCCGTTCGGCGATCCGTGGCCCCCACCGCCCTCTCAATCCCTGGGGAATAGGTTGTTGAGACTGGGGCCACCACGGATCGCCGAACGGCTGCCAGTTGAGGGAGGTAGTATCGTTTCCGACACTACTACTACCAGGGTCTGAACGCCCATTTAGAGACAAGCCTCCACAGTGATATACACCACTGATCGCCTTGTGATCAACCACACCAGAAGGGCCGGTCTCTCTCTCTCTCTCTCTCTCTCTCTCTCTCTCTATTCTGTGTAGGCTCAGACAAACACGTAGTCTCTGCCAGAGTCGCATCGGCATGATGGGACCACCCATAGTGTCTTCCATCTGTCTTAACAACGCTCACCTGGTAGGATGCTAAAGTGATTAGCATTTGCACCACGGCAGACTCTGGCATGTTCACATGTTAAGCAGAGAAGCTGGTGCTGAGCAGGGGTCTCCAGCAGACAACTACGTCCTACCCTCTCTGCCCCATAGAAGTGGCAGACAGACTCGATCTCTTCACGTGGGTGAAAACGGTCGTAAATGTTTCTCCGCAAGGGGTCGACCCAAGGATTGTACTGGGGGTCATCCCGGAAGTGTGCCCACTTGGCATCCAATATCATGGCAGTCTCTGCGCCCTGTGCCACTGCTGTAGACGCCAGCACTAGCAGTATGATGAGAATCATGGCTATATATGAAGAGTTAAACCGAACAGAGTGGACCCCTCGAGTAATAGCTGTGCCAGATCGAGCCCTGTTCCATCCGGATCGATAGTGATCTTCATCCCCTCAGGGGCAGGGGCTAGCTGCTTCACTCTACCGCCGGCTAAGAAACGTAGCTCTAGGACTATATGAGTCGTTTGCGGGCTAGTGAGGCTGACTCGCTGAAGCAGTTTAACAGCACCCTTGGCTTTGGAGACATGTGACACACCATCTACCCATAGGATGCCCTGCTGGAGGTTAACAGCTTCTTCTGGTCCATCGAATGGACGACGCAGCAGGAGCTTTCCACCTGTAACCCCGATCCGGTGGTGACCCACACTCGTCAGGGAGACACCTTCACCATGTAGGTGAGGAAGGATGATCGCCGATTGTAGAGCTTTCGAACTGTCCCATCCTTTTTCACAACAGGGGAGAGGGGAGTAACCTCTATGGCAATGACTGCGGGAGGCCTATATAGGGGCAACCATGTTTGCCAATCATCCCCAGGTCCAGCGCGGTACCACACTTCATTCTTCTCAAATATGAACTGCAGGTTTTTTGCCAGGGTCAATAGCAGGCCATCATGGGTCATCGGCGGGGCACCGCTCGAATAGGGTTTGACCAGATGAAAGCTGAAGTCGTTATTTAGGGTGTTGATGTCTGCCATTTCTGTAACCGAGAGCTCAATCAACAGCTCGAGGATGTACTTCCTCTTCGGGAAATCGTTCCGAATCACGATCCTGTGGCCATCTATGTTGCGACCCAGGCGCTCCTTCGACACATCCTTGAGGTCTGTGAGCAGCTCCACCCCATCACCCCTAATGGGGTGGAGGGAGAATGCCTTTGAGTTTGCTTCGTACTGTAGGCCGAATGACTTGCCATCGCTCTCTTCTACCTTGGCAGCATCAACTGCGTACACATCTACAACAGCACCCATCCCAATTAGTTTCAAAATATTCAATAACATGTTCATTAATTAGTAAAGACATACAATTCGTACAACGACGCTTAGTCCATCATCAAGTATGCGTTCGTGACGAACTTAGCTACACCACGCATGATTGTAATTGATTATGACGTTATCCTACACGTCACATAGTTGATTATGACGTCATATATCTGATTTATAAACTGCAATCCTCCATTAAAGCGGGCATGGGTTAAATGCGATGGATCGAGGGAGAAGGTGAGCAATTACCATACGAATTTGACTATTTTTGAAACTTTACCGCAGGAATGACTGACATTATTTGTAGTAACTGTTCCTTGTACTCGCCATCTGCATGTGGAAGAAGGTATTGTGCGCACCGCGGTTTCTCAGAAACTCATGATCTGTTTTGGCCAAGGTTTTACCTAATGGAGGAATCCAGTTTTTGCTATGCCAAGCCCATCTCTAGCTAAGCTCCGCGCACGCGTTGCCAGCATTGGGATCAGTCGATGGATAAATCGATCCCTGCACCCACTGAAGCTTAATTTCCAGAAAACCATACAGGTAAGCAGTTGAATATTTTGAAAATAATTTGACTGGGAGTTGTTGCCTATGTCGCTAGTGACGCTAGCCTAACTATGACGCAATCACACTTTCAAGATAATTATATAAGGAAGCTGGCAAATATCTCGAGCAACGACTCCCAGTCAAATTAGTTTCAAAATATTCAACAGAATGTTTATTAAATGAGAAATTCATCAACGATATAGGATATAATTCGTACATTAGTGACTGACTTTTAGATTTTAGAGTTTAGATTTTCGCGACATAGCTTTTCGTCATTTTTATGATGACGTCACCGAACTATTGACGTAATTGATTATAACTTTGAGTGACAAATCGGATCCCTCGTTCTTCACGAGCTAACGTATGATAGTGATAACTTGAATAGACAGTTTGAATTTGATCTTTTCCTACTGCGTAATTATTCCGGACAGTTTGTGCGCATACCGCTCTACTTATAGCTTGGCGTTCAAATCTACGCAGGCTCTGCTGCCATATATAATGTCATTGAGTGGCCATTGCCTCTGGAAACATTTTGATTGAACCAGTAAGGGTGTTGAAAACTTACAATCTAATACATATTATGTCGAATATTGTGTCAAATATTTTGAAACTAATTAGCCTGGTTGCAACATCTGGCAGTCGAATTAATTTCAAAATAATCAACAGATTACCTAGATAGTTACCTTGAAATTGAGATTCTGGGAATTCGTGGCACACACGGTTAAAAGAGAATATTCAACAGAATGTTTTTAGATTGTACATCGAGACAAAGACATACACTGATTTTCATGACGGAGATACGCCATTTTTACTCCGTTCCCAGTTATAATGGGGAAGAGCCTCCATTCTCAAATTGGGAGTTCGTTGCAACGCTTGTGAAAAGCGATTTTTCATTAATTCCTATATATTCTATCCAAAGAATCACGAATCAGAAAATGCCCCCAAAATCATCTGACCCCAATTAAGGTCATCAGAATGACGTAAAATTGAAAATAAGAACTGCATTTTCTACGAAGAAGATATTGGCGTCAAATGAAAGCTCCCACTAGGACAAAACAATTGTGTCCCCGTAGATAAATTGGTATGGTCGACCATGTGACCTCTAGATGCGGGCGAGCGGGCGGGCGGGCGGGCGGGCGGGCGGGCGGGCGGGCGGGCGGGCGGGCGGGCGGGCGGGCGGCCGTGCGTGAGTGAGAGGGAGGGGGAGGGAGGGAGGGATGGAGAGAGTGGATGGGTGGGGAGTGGATGGGTGGATAGATGGGGGGGGGGGGGGGCAAGCGAGCGAGTTAGCGAAGGAGCGGGTAAATGGGCGCGTGTGTGAGTGGGTGCGTGCGTGAGCGCGTGCGTGTGGGCGTGTTCTTACCGTCCACTACGTTTCAACAACTTTGGCATAGATATAAAATCAATCAAAAAAATCCGGAAAATTAATAAATATTAAGAAAAATATCAAGCGTGAGTGTGAGACCATGCTATCTTTGATCGCTCTTATTTCAAATCTAGTAGGTCTATACCAGATTTGAAGTTGTCAAGTTCGCACATTGAAAAATAGAAGCAAAATCTATTGCACAGTGAAAGCTGTCCATAAAGACCAACTTGGAAACCAGAAACAATGAACTTTATAGACAGGTGGTCTCATTAAGGCGGGTGAAATCTATTACTCTTTAGATAGAGGTAATCGTTACGCTCAGGTGGTCAATAAAGTATGTTTAATCTTTGTATTGCCCAAAAATCACAATCCAGGTTACTAAGAACATCGGGCTGACTGGCTCTTAGCGAAACATCAATACATTTAAACCTATATATAACGGGCACCTGTTTTGGGGGCCAATGGTGGTGGTTATTTATGACGGGTGGTCGTAAGACCACCCGTCTTAAAGAGCGCCATCATCTCGTCCAAGGAGTTCTCTCCCCTAACCACTGAGTTGTATTACCGACCGCCTATGACCTTTAGTGACCACATTTTGATGGCCCGTACAGTGGTCGATATAGACATGTTTGAACGTGTTAGCCTATAACACGACAACGATTTCAATTGATAAAGTAAATATTGACCAAAAAGTAATATTACCGGGAATTTTTTTGATATTTTATTCATTTCTAGATTCATCGATCACGCGGGTGGGGGTTTCTTTTCAGCTAACATATCGGTGGTTGGTGTATTGTCGACTTTTACGATCTATGACATTTTGAATATTTAGTTACGCTTCCGGGAAAATAGATTTAGTTTGGGTTTGTTTTGGGGTTTGCTTTCGAAAGAAGAAGTTATTGGTTTGATTGGCGTCTATCGCGTCCCTGATTCCAGGTTCCATTCACGCCATATCTAGGCTGGTTTTTATCTCAGTCTGTTATTGCTAACTTCCCCAGTTTTTACACCGGGACCCATTTACACTCCTGGGTGGAGAGAGGCAACGAGGAGTGAAGGAGATTACCGATTGCTAGTTAGCCACATGATCGCCTGACAATCAAGCACGATTTGAACCTCGCCTAGCTGATTACCAGTCGATTACGCTAACGCCATCGCCCTATTGCACGGGCCTCGCCCTCCCACTCCACTCCCGTTAACAGTTTCAGTTTCAGTTTATTTACACCCAGATCACAAAGTGACATATGGGGAACAATGATTTTACAGGGTTTACACGTTATGGCGGCTAGACATTGTGACAGTTAACATCATCTTGGTCATAATTCATCAATTGCATTATCGCCATTTATATTAGCAGCATCATCACATTCATCCGCATTGACATTGGCACTAATTAACCCTTTTATGACGAGGCCGGTCGCAACCGACCTCTGCAGTGGTATCGAGGAGTGTCCAGTTGTTGGTCAGGAGAAGACGATCGTCAAATATTTATCACCTCCATGACTGGCTCTGTAAGCGAGCCAGACATTCCAGTGGTAGATTTTTTAATTCGCTATGCAGATGATATAGTCTTAATGTCCGAAACAAACGCGGGTATACAGAAAGGATTGAATATTTTGTTTAATTACTGCACGAGATGGAGGCTAACTGTAAATACAGACAAGACCAAAGCACTAGTTTTTAGACGAGGGGGTCGTTTAGGGAAGGACGATACATTCTGGTATGGGGGAAATGAAGTGGAAGTGGTTAATGAATTTAAATATCTGGGTATATTTTTCACTTCATCAGGCTCTTTTTCTTTAGCACAAAAGTGTTTAGCAGAGCCAACACAGATAGCAATATTTGCATTGAAAAAATATTCTAACAAACTCGTAGGTTTAACACCAAGTCATTTGTGTATCTTACTTGATAAATTAATTTTGCCAATTTTGAGCTATGCCAGGTGAGGTCTGTGGCACACTGGTTACAACATCGAAAAGTGTCATCTAAAAATTTGCAAGCAGTTGCTAAGCGTCAAACAAATTGCATCAAATAGTGTCATCT
>CM067370.1:189643959-189803959 GCA_034401795.1 Chaetoderma sp. LZ-2023a | reverse complement strand
GTAGCTATCCACTATTTCTAGCTCTTTCGTCTTTAAATAGAAATTTAATTTACTATGGTATCTTTTTGTGCGAAGCTATGTGAGTGAGCGTATGTTAGTACGATGGCTAACACCATGCCCAATTGTCTCCCTATTTTCGAAAAAAGCACCAATGTGCTTATATAACATATATAGGCTGCCTATGGCAGCAACAGCGCCCAGTCAAATTAGTTTCAAAATATTCCACAGAATGTTTATTAAATAGTAAATGGATACAATTCGTACAACTTGACGGACTATTAAGCGCTTATGACGGACTTAAACACGTCATTCATTGATTATGACGTAGTATGATTGATCGATAGACTGGATTTATCAATTTCTTTAATGTTCAGTCACGTGCGTTTCTAGTCATTCAGGACGAAATATAGGCCTACATAGGGGCACCAACTCGTAATTGATCATTTGTCTGCGCAACATATTATGTTGTAGTCCTTTACATGATAATACAAATACGATTACATCGTCAAAGATAAGACTAATGCGAGGTGGAAGTTTGAACTGAAATCTCATGAACTATCCTCGGTTTTGGGGATACATTTTGTTAATTTAATTTAATTGAGGAACTAAGTTTTACCGATCAAACATGTCATCATAATCAACTACGTTACACGTAGGCTGACGTCATACTCAATTACGTCGTGAATGACGTGAAATAATCCGTCACAAACGCTTAAAGGTGCATATATACGCCAAATTAATTGAAAATAAAATTGTTAAATTGTATTCGTTACTGCACTTTGCATGTGCTGGATTCAAGGTAGGCCTACTTACTCAATTTAAGCAATCTTATTGTCACGCATTTTTGCTGAGAATATGTACCTTTAATAAACATGCTGTTGAATAGTGTGTAACTAATTTGACTAGGCGTTGTTGCTGCCATTGTTTCAAAATATCCAGCAGCTTACCTGTATAGATTTCTGTGAATTGAGATTCACAGAGTGCATGGATCGATCGATCACAACACGAGCGAGGTGTGGGTAGAGCTTAGCTAGAGATGGGCGGGGCATAGGTAAAACTGGATTTCTAAATTCAAGGTGACAGCAAACTAAACGCAAACTAGGTCAGATAAATCATACGCATCACTTTATTGGTTAGACGACAACGATATTTACAAGTATATACAAAATGTGCCGTCATTCATTACATTCAACTATCAATATTGAACAATTGCAGAACCAGTTTTCGTTCCAGATAAATTTATTGTATTCGGCCACGTTCCTCTGTCCATTTTGCGAATAAGAAATCCTGACTGACTAGACGGTATAATTATCTGAGAAATAATAATAATAATAATAATAATAATAATAATAATAATAATAATAATAATAATTGGATTATTATGGCCTAAGGAGCTTCCTGCCAAACATAATTTAAATCGGCCGAGTGGTTCTTAACAAGACATCGTTTAAAGATAAATGTTGACGAATGGACGACAGACGATTGACGGTCGCTATGGCAGACCATTCTATCCCGCTGAGCTTATAGCAAGGCACTAGCCTACACTTCATTCCTCTAATAGTTGCTGCCGAAAGGAATATATCTACACAGGGCATAATTTAGAATTTGATATTTGCATAGCATGTATTGATATGCAGACTATAAATTGTATAGCTATCGGCAAAAATATATAGCAATCAACTCTTTCACCGGTAAATTCCCTGGATCTCAATCTTAGAGCAAACAAATAGGAAAATTGTTGAATATTTTGAAATTAATATTACTGGAAGACATTTCTGCCTAATCCCTATACCTCAATCTCAGAGCGAACAAACACGAAAGCTGTTGAATATTTTGAAATTAATATGACTGGAAACCATTGCTGCCTTAGACAGCAATGGCTTCCAGTCATATTAATTTCAAAATATTCAACAAACTTATTTTCCCCATAGGCTTTAATACTTTGAAAACATAGCAAGGGCCATAACTCTGCTATTTGAAGGCATGCCCACTCATATAGCTAAAATAGACATTACCTAAAAGATCATATCTGCACAGTTTTGTTACTGTACACAAAAAAACTCTTGAAATTACAGCCCTAATATTTTACTATTGGTTCCAATCGGGAAATTTACCTTTGGCCTATATTATCAATAAACTAGGTCAGCCTCGTTCTTATATGTGTGGTAGCTTAAGCGTTAGAAGCCAAGAGCTCTAACATGCCACCGAGGTAATATTTTTCCTCATTCGGTCCCATATTGTGGAAGATTTCCAAGATGGATATCTCAGCTGTTTTCATGGAATCAACGTCATTTTCATGAATTAGATGAATATAGGAACATATTAGCCAAGTTTGATCTAAATCGGTCCAGAAATAACAGACAGACAGACCGACTGACTGACTGACTGACCGACCGACGGAACGACTGACCCACTGACAGGCGGGCGGGCGGGCGGGCGGGCGGGCGGGCAGGTGGGCGGGCGGGCGGGAAGGCAGGCAGGCAGGCAGCCAGGCAGGCAGGTAGACAGGAAAGCAGGTAGGAGGGAATGATCCGGAGTGATCGCTATAGCTCAGCTGAATGACAATATATACCCTGCTGTCTTAGGTGTTGAAATAATCAATTTTGGAAGAAATTGCCAAATTTCGCACATGTGGCCCGTAATAGGTACTAATCAAACCCAGATACAGGGCACATTTTGGGGGTCATTAACATTCATAATTAACATAAATTCAATATGGCCGTCACTGATATAGGATAAAACCAATGTGGTCATATTTCAGCTAATAATAGGCGGATTCAGATCAGTGTTATGTATTATCATAGTCAGTGGTATGTCCGATCGAGGTGCCTTATCATCCAAGGTCAAGATCACGAGATAAAGGTGAAGATCAACGGCTATTGGCCTAAAATAGATATAATTTGTCAATAAAACTGACGTTGGGGCTATCTATTTTGGATTAGATTTATTGTTTGATATATCAGGGCATGCGATGGTAAAATAAATGCTCCTTTTATATTCATGATGAGGAGGTCAAGACCAACAGGTCAACATAATGACGTATAAATGCCACAATATCTATGTATCACTGACAAAGTGCAAGTCGATCATTTCGCAATCGTGAATGTCGAGTCTATCAACATCGGCACTCAATGGCTCACATTCTAGATCAGCCACGGGTTTAGTCACGATCATGCAACAAGAAATTATGGTAAATACCTTTAACCAGTCTTGTGTCAACAGCGCCTCAAAGCGCTCAAAATACTACTTCATATATCAATTAAATATTTTGATGGTCAATATTTTTCAAGATATTTTAATTTTAGATGACTATTTTTGAAAATTTACCACTAGAATGACTGGCTCGGTTACCGAGCCAGTCATTCTAGTTGTAAATATTTTAAAATATATTTCTCTAGGCCTTTGCGCCAGTCATTCTAGTTGTAAATATTCAAAGATACTCTTCTCTAGGCCTTTCAAATAGCCACATCTGAAGGGCACTGCAAAGATGTTTTGGTCAGTTTGACCATTAAAGGGTTAAGTTGACACAAGTTTTTTAACACCAGAATTCTTCTATTGGAAAAATCAATAACTACATAACTAGAAGTCTAGAACAATCAGATTATGACCGGGGCCACCATCATCGCTTTCTCCACATTTGCATCTGACTGCGCACATAAGGCCATTCCTATAACAAGGCCGTCTTACTGTACAGCTTGTCGTGCATTTGGCACTGACCAGCTCTTTTAGCACTATCGCGGCTGAAGGGAGGGGAGGAGTCCGGTCGATCAAGACATGTTTAGCCAATTTCAAAGAATTATACAGGTAAGCTTTTGAACACATTTTGACCGAGAGCTGCTGCTGCTGCTGCTGCTGCTGCTGCTGCTGCTGCTGCTGCTGCTTATGACAGCAACAACTCCTAGTCAAATTAGTTTCAAGTCATTTAAAATAATGTTTATTAAAGGTGCATATCCACACTAAATGCTTGAAAATAAAATTGTTAAAATTGAATGCTTTTAGACGCTTAAATTATGTGGCTAGATGTATTGAAACGAAATAAATCTTAACATATGGTGATTTCATTCCGTATAAATTTATAATAATGTTTTCAGTTATGAAATTGAATTAGAGGCAAGCGCCTCTAATTCAATTTCACAACTCAAAACATTATATTAATTTATACAGAATTAAATCACCATATGTTAAGATTTATTTCGTTTCTTTATATCTCGGGCCAAAGTTTAAGCCTCGAAAAGTATTCAATTTAGAAATTTTAATTTTCAAGCATTCTAGTGTGAATATGCACCTTTAAACTGTAAACTTACCACAGATTTACAATGGACCTTCCCAGGTTTATCCATCCATCAACTACGTGGCGTGTAGGCTCACGTAATCATGACGTTATGAATGATTCGAAATATTTCGTCTTTAACTCGTAATAGTCCGACACGTTGTACGAATTATATGTATTTGATTTTTAATAAACATTATGTTGAATATTTTGAAACTAATTTGATTAGGTACTGTTGCAGCCATATGCAGCACCAGCGCCCAGTCAAATTAGTTTCAAAATATTTAACAGCCTACCTGTATAGTTTTCCGGCTTGATAGTTACGGAGTTCAGGGATCGATCGATCCCAACACGAGCGAGGTGTGGGGGGAGCTTACATAGAGATGGGCGGGGCATAGCTAAAACTGGAAAAGTCAATTCAGAGTGTTACTGGCAGCTATATTCCCCTTTCGTGGTGTCATTTCATTGTCCTGTCAGCTAACAAGTGACGTATTTTGATCATGACCTCAGATACTTGAGTAACAGATCGAATCTCTCCATTCCGGGGATGCTGATGAACCGAGCACTCAACATCATCACCACCCCCACCACCACCACCATCATCATCATCACCACGACCATCGTCGTCGTCGTCGTCGCCGCCGCCACCCCCCCCCCATCATCATCATCATCATCATCATCAGCATCATCATCATCATCATCATCACCGACAACAATCTGAATAAATAGAATTCTCACTCACTTTTTTTCTTCCTGCTTCTTTGTCGCTGTTTCGGGATGATGCTTCGTCTTCTCGTTCTCACGATTATTCATGAGTTTCTGCGTGGTTTTCCGGATATGACCACTCGCCTCGTGTCTGTTCGTGTTCTCGCTGGCTTCTTTCTTGGACCTGTGCTTTCCGCTGTCGGTGTGCATGTACTTGTCCTGTTCAATGTTGTACTCCTCTAACTCCTCATCCGTGAACTTCTTGTCCGATTCAGCCATATCTTAGTAAATAACGAACGGGGTTCACGTGCTGGAAAGACGCGTAGAAAGTTGGGATAAACACGTGCATACGCAGTCTCGAGGTGTTTCGAGACTAATGAGATAGCCATGTCTGTCTGTTGGTCGATCTGGTCGGTCGGTCGGTCGTTCGTTCGGTCATTCGTTCATTCGTTCGTTCGTTCGTTTGGTCTGTCGTTCGTTCGGTCGGTATCCTTGTGTGCTCACGTGTGCTCCTGCGTGAGTGTGAGAGCGCATAGGCCGCGCATGTGCGTGTGTTCTTCCCGATAACTCACGTACAACTGACGGGATTTCACCCAATGTTGTGATTTGGGATCACGAAGACGGCATCAAACGGGAAAAGGTCAAGGAATTGAGGATTTCAGTTTACCCATCAATCATATGACGTTATAATGAACTACGTGATGTGTAGGATGGCGTCGTTAATCAATTACGTCATCAATGACGTAGCTAAGTTCGTCACGAACCCTTACTTGATGACGCACTAGGCGTTCTTGTAAGAATGGTAAGACCTTATTATTTAATAAACATACTGTTTGATATTTTGAAACTAATTTGACTGTGTGCTGTTGCTGCTAAAGAATTCAACAGCTTACCTGTATAGTGTTCTGGAAATTGAGATTCCTAGAATGCAGGGTCGATCGATCCCAACACGGGTGACGACGCGTGGGTGGAGCTTAGCTAGAGATGGGCGGGGTATAGCTAAAACTGGATTCCTCCATTCGTCCGAGTACTTGTTATAAACGGAATAGCTGTCTTAAACGACCACCTCATTTACCACCACATTGTGGTCACGGAAGACATGTGTGCGTGTAATGTAGTGTCGGTTGCTTTAGGAAATGCATTTTGGGGTCAAATGATGGCTATTATTTAACTCTTTTATGACGATCCGGCCAAAACCAAACGCTGCAGTGATGTGGAGGAATGTCGATTTGCAGGCCAAATAGACTATTTTGGAAATTTTACCACTGGAATGACTGGCTCACCCGTGGTAAATTTTCAAAAATAGTCTTTATTTCTCCTACAAAAGGATATTCTTTTGAAGTTTTGTCATAAGAGGATTAAACCTTTAATGACTAAATTTATTCAAACAAATTAAATATTTACGTATTGAATGCCCATTTACAGGCCAAGTGAAGACTATATTTGAAAATTGACCACTGGAATGGCTGGCTCGGTTACAGAGACAGTCATTCCAGTGGTAGATTTTCAAAATTGTCTGCACATGGCCTGTTAATGGACATTTCTCAAGACCACTGCAGATGCCGGTTTGGGCCGGCTTCGTCATAAAGGGTTTAAGACAGGTAGTTTTGCGACCAACTTTCTTAAAGATCCAACATCCCTTGTCTCCAAAAGCTAGGTGCAATGGAGGTATCCGATATGTCGCTCAAGTATATAATGACATAATCAATTAATCTGAGGTCACACCCGTCGTGACGTATCATAACTCCGTCACGACTCACGAAGCACGAAAGGTCCGTCAAATGTATGAATTGTAGGCATTATGTCTTTGATGAATTTACAATTTAATAAACATTCTGTTGAATATTTTTGAAATTAATTTGACTGGTAGTGGGATTCTGGGAATTCATGGTTAAATGTATATAAATCGATCCCAACACACAAAAAACGTGGGCGGGGCTTAGCGAGACATGCGTTATTCTATTGGCTCCAGCATGAGTGATGAATTTCTGTGTTTAAATCATTTATCGTAGCCAGTAAATGTTATGATTTTGCAATAATGTAGTCGAAGATGACAACAACAGTTTTCAACAAGCCAATTATTTAACTGATTAATAAAGACTAAGGTATATATTCCATTTTTAGACTCGTGATAATTAAACAAACAATGAATCTCGTTCATTAGGATTAATCGATTGTAAATAATCCTACTAGAATAAATCCCACCCATGCATAATCCCACCTGGATATTATCCTACCGAACAAAATCCCACTGGACAAAATCCGACTGGAAAAATCCTACCCGGACATAATCCCACCGGACATAATCGCAAACGGGCAACATCCGACTCAGACATAATCTCAACGGACATAATCACACAGGGTGAGCTTTTGTCCATTTGGGTTTAGATTTTGGTCGGATTATGTCCCATGAGATTTTGTCCAGGTGTGATTTTGTCCAAGTGGGATTTTGCCCAGATATGATTTTTTTTACTACGATCACACACGACCTGTATCATTGCCATAGCTACTATCATAACAACAACCCACTACTACTACTACTACTACTACTACTACTACTACTACTACTACTACTACTACTACTACTACTACTACATCATAATGCACTATTACAGCTATCGTGACTACTGCTTCCTTCAACCTGACGCACCTCAGCAAGTGCTACTACTAAATAGCAACCTATGGGTTGAGCTGGGGTAATTAGCATGCATGACCCCCACCCCTTCCTTCACACCAACCACCCCCCCACACACACACCAAAAATAAATCTCTAATCGCAATAACTAAAAGGAAAAACATAGATGTATTGTATGGTATGTTATTTTTTCTATGTCTAATTAGCTCAGTACCGTATCTGTACATTCACATGTATATCTCACATTCTATGTTAAGCTGTGTGTGTAATTGTATGTGTATGTTTTATGTTAGGTGTCCGCCACCACTATAGGCAATGCCTTCGGCGGACAACCTGTATTGTAAATATGTAAATTGGTATCCAAGAAGCAAATAAATAATATTGAATCTTGAATCTTGATTTTGTCCAGGTATGATTGTTTTCAGGTGTGATTTTGTTCAGGTGGGATTTTGTCTGGGTGAAATTGTGTCCGCTGGGATTATGTCCTGCCATGTAGGATTATATCCGGTGTGCTTTTGAACGGGGTTCATACAGAGGAATCCTGAAAATATGCATTAGCTTAATTTTCCCCTGATAACACAGCCCTTAATGGGTCGATACTGGCCCGATACTTTCAGTATCGGCCCGGCATCCACACAGTAAGCTGCGTTATCAGCGTCATGGTTGTTTTAAAATTGAAAGATCCACGTAACTAGGCCAGTGACCAAATGATTAAAAAGAACTGTTCATCTAATCGATCGAAATATAGCCACGTCTTATCAGGGCTTGCAAGACTCGCCGTTTGTTGTCACTTCTGACTTCATTTTGAAATCGTCAAAGATAATTAATATATATATATCTGTTGCTGACTCAACCGTAATCAACAAGCCACAGTCAAATTCGTTTCAAAATAGTCAGCGCAAAATTTCTTAGCAGTGCAGGACTAAATTTATATTACATTGTATCTGATCTCTCGTGTTGAGAGGTTAATCTTTGATGCATATACGTAACAGTTGAACCCTTGAAATTCCAGTGTAGAATTTTCAATAACAACTATACGTGAAAGCCGGTAAATATTTTGAAATTAGTTCTACTGAATTGTTGCTACCAAGCAACCCTTTAACAAGTTGAACCCTTGGAATTCCAATGTTTTATTTTTTTAAGACAAATATACAGGAAAGCTGTTGAATATTTTGAAACGAATTTGACTGGAAGCTGTTGCTGCCTGTGGCAGCAACAGCTCCCAGTAAAATTAGTTTTCAAAAACGTCAACAAATTAGTAATTACTTAATTTTGCATCAGAAAGAATTTATCGGGTTTTTTGACGTAAACGAAATGCTACATAGGCGAAAGACCAGGGTGTGTGTGGGGCGGTTGGGGTGGGGTGGGGTGGGAAGGAACCCCGGTTGTTATCTCCCATAGTATATCCCTATAGCCCCACCCCTCCACCCCGCCACTCGGCGTTAGCCTCGCCCATACGTCAAACCCCTCCTCCACCCCACCCTGGTACAAGTACGTTCTTACATCCGGTCCTTTTGAAAGCTCAAATAAACTTCGCGTAGGAATGCGAAATTTGCCTTTAAGGTTATAGGTTATATAGCCATCTGAGCTACCCGATACATGTGCTCGCAGTATAACTAGCACACTTATGTTGAATATTTCCTCAGTTGGGATATTTTAGCAATCTAATCACTGCCAACTAACCAAGTTCCAAGACTACAAAAACTGAAATCTCATTGAATCCTCATATTTTAGCTATTACTGTTAAAAGCATACTCACGGATAGAAATCTGATGCGTGTTCAGTTGTACTGGCTGTAAACAAAACCACGTGACGGTGTATACGTGGCAAATGGAGCGTTCGATAGCGCGCTCGCTCACGCGGTGTAAGTAGTGTATGCATAGCTTATAGGCCCGATCTATCTATTATTAAAGTCCTAGTTTCATTTTTCAACTTGAATACAATAAGCTATCGGTTTAAAATTGCAAGTATTCTTAATCAATTCTCACACCTTTTTCGGACTTCACCACTACTAACCCCGCCCCCTCCCACCCCACCCCCCTACCCCGCCGACGACAACTCCCTGACCGCACGCTCACACGTAGGCCCTACGCTCACTCGCACGTGCGCGCGCACGCACGGACGCATTCACGTACGCATGCGCATAATACCTGCGCGCGCACGCACGCACTCACACACACGTCCATAATTAGTCAGGTCACCTATATGTTCATGAGAAACCACGAATTGCCCGTGTTGGGATCGATTGCTGAATTCTTTTAAACTAATTTTACTGCTCGCTTTTGTTGCATATGGCAGCAACAGAGCCCAGTCAAATTAGTTTCAAAATATTCAACAGCATGTTTAGTAAATCGTAAAGACATACAATTCGTGAAACCTAAACGGACTGTTCACTAAATCGCGTCATTCATGGCGTAATTGATTATGACGTCAGCCTACATGTGGCCTACTTGATTATGACGTTATCTGATTGAAGGAGAGACCGGATTCCTATATTGCAGAGCGGGTCCATTCTATTTGCGGAAACGACAATGGAATATTCGCGATACCGAGTTCAAGTAAATTGTATTGTTCAAATCTTCACATTTAGCACGTGGGAATGAGAGGAATTGAATGATATATATATATTCAAATCCATGTATGTTCATAATATCCAACAGAACATTTCTTACATCGTTTTCAAAATTCTACTAACTAACATGTTTCTGGGTTATTTTCTTTGGAAATATTTTAAGTTATTTATAAGCTATACTGTACATATGCCTATTTACACTCAATGGACCTTTCTACTTTTAGCTACGCCCCGCCCATCTCAATCTAAGCTCCATCCACATCACGTCTGTGTTAGGATCGATCGATCTCTGAACTCCCTGACTACCAATTTCCAGAAAAATACACATGTAATCTGTTGAATATTTTGAAACTAATTTGACTGGGTGCTGTTACTGCCTATGGTAGCAACAGCGCCCAGTCAAATTAGTTTCAAAATATTCGACAGAATGTTTATTAAATACTAAAGAGACACAATTCATACAATGTGCCGGATGATATCGAATCATTCATGACGTAATGATTATGAGGTCATCATACACGTCACTTAGTTAATTATGACGTCCCATGACGTCAGATGATCGATGGATACACAGGATAGGTGAATTCTCAGAGAATATGTAAAATGACTGCTGCAGCAACAAACCAACAGCCGCGCATTGCAGTGACTTGCCTCGTTCATAATTCGCCAATTCTCGGCCATAAAAAAACAAAAGTCGAAGTATGAACTCTTCCTAAATTGGAAATGACCACTGATATCGCTTCAGATTTTGACACGTCGATGCGTGCTATCAGTAGCAGCTGTTCAGCTGATGTTTCATTTCATTCTGGTAACTTGCCAACAACTACCAGTAGATTGTAACGTTTCTCAGTGCTCTTCTCATTCTTCTGGCTACTTGCCAGGTCCAACCACCACGTTCTATAAAACCGTGCCACCATACATAAAGTCTATGCCAGACGATCCAACATGTATCGACAAAATCGGACGATGTTTGATCGTGTGTCATAGCGTTCGACAAGTCGAATCATACATGCAAAAAAGTCGGACGATGTTATAATTATACACGTTGGATTGTCTGCCACTAGCTTAATATCCAGTCGCACATTTTGTTCAGTAGTCAGAAGAGAGACGGAACGCAAATGTTGCCGTGTGCTCTCCACAGTAGCGTAATGGCTACTAATTGACAAGCAGAAGCCGATGCAGAAACTCATGGCCTGAATTTATATATTTGTATGGTAAATAAAATTTGGTTGGATGTACTAATCTGACACTTTATTCGACTAGGAAATGGAATTTGCTACAAAAATAAGATTCTGTTAGTAATATGATATTCTCATATAAACGAGATCGGTGAGACAATACTGAACGCTGAAATGCCCCCTTTTGCGAGGGCCATGAGTGATCTAACCAATATACAGGATATCAATGGTTGATTTCGGATATGTTGTCGCAGTACTCCAACCGGAAGAACTACGTGGTTGCTTTGCCTATCGACGCATGCGCGCGCCTTTGCCCTCGCTTGAAGAAGGAGTAATGGAGTAGAATTTGTACCACGTGATACGAATTTATACCACGTGATATCGTTATCCGATTATACTCTCTGTCTTTCGGATATGTTGTCGAGGTACCACGCTCACCCCGACAACGTATCCTAACTTAGCCTATATCGATGGCCTGTACACATGATTAACGCTGGTTAGACAGTTGTCTTATTACGGTCTATCAATCACCCACACACGGTGAGACGCCCGTGGTCATCCAGTAACGAGCTTGATTATTAAGCCAAAAGTTCAAATCCTCCCCCTAAATGACGAGCACCAACAGTACAAATCCGGCCGTTGTGTGGATGCGTCTCATAACGTGTGAATAATGGCCCTTTCTAGTTTATCCATCAATCATATGCCGTCATAATCAACTACGTGACGTGTAGGATGGCGTAGTGAATGATGTAAATAAGTTCACCAGGAACGCTTAATTGATGACGGATTGAGCGAATTGAATGTCTTTACTATTTAATAAACACGCTGTTGAATATTTTGAAACTAAATATGACTTGACGCTGTAGCTGCCATAGGCAGCAACAGCGCCCAGTCAAATTAGTTTCAAAATGTTCAACAGTTTGCCTGCATAGTTTTCTAGAAATTTAGACTCAGAGAGTGCGGGGTTCGATTTTTCCTAACACGGTAAAAGCGTAGGTGGAGCTTAGATAGAGATGGGCGAGACATAGCTAAAACTGAACTCCTCCGTTCATTGATGGCAGTTCCATAAGATGCACAACAGTACAAACCAAATACAGTGAACCTGTTAATCCATGCTATTTGTAACACTGACAACACGAAAACTATTTATATTGCTGTTCGGTATTCGTATGAAAATCGGTATTCGAATATGCATATAATTATATTATATTAATTTCAGATGAGAGTTAAATAGAAACGAAATATCGTCGGTAAGCGTGTAAAACGTGGACTGTTTTGTTGGGTGGAGGAGACTACGATTAGCGCTTTGACCCCATAGTGTGTGCTAGATATCTACCAAGTTTCTAATATTTATGTTTAAAACTCAAAGAGAATGTGCAGTTTAAAAATTGCTATCATACATTTACTATATTTTACTATGGGAGACATTAGTTAGAGAAAAATAGGTTTCTCAAAAACTATTTGAAGGATCTAATGTAAAATGTATAACTAATCAAGAAATTATAGCAATTAGGAGTTTATCAAGGTTCTAGTTTATCGGACGAAAACCAATTTTGGCGGCTATTTTGAAAAGAATATTCTGTTTTGTTTCCATTTTCAACTGTTCCCTGTAAGAGTGTGTATTTCAGTATTGGTTATACGGTACCTTCTAATATGATCATTGAACCTGTGCCATTAAGGGGAGGTTAATTCTGTTAAAATAGAAATTTCTCACATTGATGTCATAAAGTGTTATCTTGACGCTAAAAATGGCCTTGACTTTCGACTTCTTCAGCTTCTTTGGGATAAAAACCATAAGCGTAGTCGCAGATCGAACATTTTCCTAAAAAGGGGTGCCTTTGGGTGTCACGGGTTATTTTCTAACGGCAATCGTTCCTGGCAAGAAAGAAGCTGGTAACTTTGACCTTACGGGTAACTTTGACCTTTTACCATTGACCCCAAAGTCAGCAGACTTCGTGGAGTGTCAAAAGGAAACGTCCAACCGGCGTAGTGGTGATCATGTAAAAACTGTACGCGTAGTCGCGGTTGATATAGCCATGATGTAAATCCCTATACCAGGTATTAAGTCACAAGGAGATTAGAGAACTAATGAACAAGATTGAGGATAATTTTTATAATCCTCAACAACGAGGTGAAAATCTTTGTTGTGACGGCATATCAAGACAAAATAAAATTGTGTCAATTCCACCAGAACAATTAACCGTTGCTAGTGTGTTCATCAAATTTAAGCTCGGAAGATCTGGCTGCAATGATAAGATCACACGATGCCGTCAAATCAGCTGATAGTTGATTTCAAACTTAAGGATAGGTTTTGTGATGCTACCGAGCTGCGCCAGTCATCGGAGACCACCGGACTGGACATTTCCAGTTTTAGCTATGCCCCGCCCACCTCTACCTAAGCTCCACACACACTTTGGCGTGTTGGTATTGATCGATCCCCGAATGCCCTAACTGTCAATTTCCTGAAAACTGTACAAGCAAGCTGTTGAATATTTTGTAACTAATTTGACTGGGTACTGTTGCTGCCTATGGCAGCAACAGCGCCCAGTCAAATTAGTTTCAAAATATTCAACATAATACATATTAAATAGTAAATACATGCAATTTGTAAAACAACGCATAGTCCGTCTTCAAATATGTGTTCGTGACGTACTTGTCTACTTCATTCATGACGTCATAATGACGTCATTCATTATGATGCCATTCTACAGGACACGTAGTTGATTATGACGTCATATGATGGATGGATGGATACAGTGAAAAGGTACATTCCGGACCTACTGTTAACACGCATTTCATCGTTGCTCAAGATCAGCATGTCAGGTATGTTGCAAATTGAAACAGTACAGCTCAGTAACGAAAATGATTGCTCATGTGATAGAAATTATGATAGTAACTCAGATCAGAACAGTAGTGCAAAATGTCAGGCGGTGCAGCTTTGGTGTCTCTTCCAAATTGTGTTTACAGTGTGCACAATGGCTCAAAGAAAACAGTATATATGATACGTGCAAAAGCAAAGAGTTGATCACATCTATGAATAGAATTGGTGTATCCACCAGCTATGCCGATATGTTCAGAAATCGGAACGTGTTGTCTGCGTATATCATACAAACATTTGAAGCCAATCGTACAGCCATTCCGAGTCATTTCAACAACATAAGCTTTACCATTGGCGCCGGACACATGGCAAGGTGATGGTATTCTATCAGAATTGTTCTGGTGAAATTCCACCTAGGAAACCAAACGTTTCTGAAACACACCTGAAAAAGTGTGGTGTCACATGAACTCCCATGCCAACGAGTGGCCCACCATCCTAAACCAGTGAATCGGTCAAGCTTGTCAGAATCTTTCAGAGTAGCCAAAGATGTTGGTGTATACCTTGCCAGCACTGCGTAATACCAATACTGAGTTTCTCATCACATTAGCAAGATGCGGACTGTCAGTGGAAGATAACATCCAAGTACACCCCCTGGGGTTCATTCCATGCTTTAGTCTCTCAAAATTCTTTAGTACCACTTATTCCTGTAGGCTGCCTTCCAATGATTCCATTGCCTGTCATGGACTATGCCACCGTATACTCAGGCAGGAAAAACTTTCAGAATGTGTCAACTCGGTTTTTTCAACCTATCATGCCAATCTTCTGTGAAGAAGGTGTTTTCTACACTGTTGCTAATATTGTCGCTGGAAACCCTGAAGAGTTTGTGAACAGTTACCCCATGATGGGAATGTTTCATTTAGTAAAGGTGCTCTTTTCTGTGCACAAAGGTACACTAGTGGCAGTGGCATGGATGATGCCCTAATAGAGTCAGAGCTCGTTGAAGAGAAGACTGCCCAGACAGTCCTGAATGGAGCACACTATTATCGTTCGATCTAAGGAATGTTGATCATGTCGGGAGCAAACGAATGTATGAGGTGGGAAGATTTCTGGAAGAACAATAAACCTGATAACTCCGTTACTTGCAGAAATTACTGAGCTTAAAGAACCACTGCAATCAAATGGTGACCAGAAATTTAAGCAGCAATTTCATAGTTTGTTGAAAAAGAATGCCCTAAACAAAGGTTTACCGAGCTTACTAACGAGTATTGTGCAGAATCTGAACTTTGCCAGTACTTGGGTATATTCTTATAGCTCATGGGTCTAGTGAAACATACGGTGATCGTGAAGAGAATTGGCAGCTACATGTGGAAACAATTGTATCATTGATCAGCGCATTTCGACAGTTTGACTATATCAATTACTTGCGGTATGGTTCATGGTACCAGGAAAGGATCACAAAACTAGAAGTGGACAACCCATTCCTGTACCACAAATTTACACATGGGCACTTTGTAGTACGAGACAGGGTAGCAATGTTTAATGTTGATTCCCCAGACAGGAAATTGGAACAGACAATCCAAAGGTTCCAGAAAAGATCAAAAGGCAGTGTTGGCCAAACGAGAAGGAGGGACTATGTTGGTGAAGGCCAGCTGATCTACCATGAAAGTCTTGCAATTAGTAATGTCTTTAGGGAACTAACAAATGCAAAGGTGATGGATCGCCGGGAGTCATCCCAACATGAACTGACAGGAAATAAGGGAGAGCTGTCCGATACCAATGTAATTTATGCAGGAAAGAAGTAGATGAAAATGTTCCTCTCCATAACTTTGTTACTAAACAGTATGTTGATGACGGCATCAAAATACGATTGCTCGACATCATTCAGTATGGCTTAGAAGGATACAAAGAACTACGAAATAAACGATTTATTTCGAAAACTTTAAAACTATAAGACACCATTCTGGACAAGATAGATATAAGAAGACGTTTGAGAGAAATTCCAAGTCTTGGACATAAATTATATAGCAAAGATTTCGCAAAACACAGCTATGTGAATGTGAAATTACACGAACTTTAATATTTTAAAGAGGAATCTTCCACCTACGCCCAAGAGACCTCGAATACATATTTCTCTATTTTTTCTAGACTTTTTGGAAATTTGACGATTACTGCTCAAAGGAAAGGAAGGAATAATGAATTTATTGAATTGTCGACCTCAAAATCATATGCTTTGCTGCCCGAAATAGGTTGGTACATCCACAGATATATACAATATGCAAACGGAAATGCTTACCATTTTAAAAAATTGCGATTATTTACGCTGTGTTGAAAATCCGAGAATGGCTACTTCAATCACAAAGTCAATGCATTTAGTCTCTCGACCGCCAAAACCTATATTTTGGTACCAGAATTAGCTCGATACATGTGCTAGATCCAGAGATATGTAATAAATAGATAACAATGGTGGCTATCTTGGTAACTGGCGGCTACAGCATTTAGGTTAAGGTGTTGAGATGTCTACTCAAGATAATTTTGTATCTATTTGGTCCAGAAACATATCGAAAGAATAACACTTAGGCTACATTTATTTTTCTCGAAATACCATCGACTCTAATTTAAAATTACTACCAAATCAAGTCAATATATGATCAAGTTTTACATTGCTCGCACAAATCAACATTTTGAAAAATAAATTTTGTTTTCAATCCAATTTAAGACACTATTCTAATTTTTCATAAATATTCGAATATTCGTTCGTGCATTTTGGTCTATTTTGAATGAGTATTCGAATACTCGTATGCTTGGACCAGCCATTAAGTCCTATAAATTCCAAATGGCCCACTACAACCTCAGTTGAGCTCACCATCATAGGAATATATTTTTTGTGTCAACTGGCTTGCACTCAAAACTGGATTATGTTGGAGCCAGCGTTTGTTAGCAAAGCCTTTATCTGGCTCTTGTAGAGAGACCTTTTTCACCGGCTGGGCACTCTCAATTGGGTCTTCGACATAAACATCAATATCAATCGGCTGTATTCGAGGTTTGTGGAACACACTAAATGACTCACTCCGCTGAAATCGCATTTCTGAAGAATCAATAACTTGTCGAACCGCTGATCTAATCCTTGCTGTGGGATAGGCGGCGATGCTCTCCGCGGCATGTGTGAGTCTGTGTAACCTCTGAATGAATCTAGATGTGTGATGCTCGGCTAGAGCCGCCATCATTAAATGCCGCACGCTTAACATCCCAATACGCCTCCTGTTCATGTGTATCCGTTTCTTCTGTTTGCGACGGCGGTAGAGGATGAAGTCCACAGTGTACGGTAGTACAAAGGATACAATAACGGGTAGGATAATGGCAACAAGTATCACCTTTTTGGCACCTTCATTGTCAGAGGATACATCTGAAATTAGAAATGGGCATAGCGTTAGCAAAGGCACGAGCGGCATATTATATGGCATTCCCATACCATCATAGAGTACAACTCATAAATATTTTTAACTCCTCTTGTGTCAACTTAAGCCTTTAATGGTCAAGTTGGTCCAAAACGAGCTCTGCCGTGATCTTGAGAAATGTCCATTTGCAGGCTAAGAGAAGAATATTTTTAACACTACTACTGGAATGACTGTAACAGAGTCATTCCAGTGGCTAAATTATCCGAGAATTTCACAGCACAACCTCAGTGCACACCATTGTCACCATCACCCCGAGCACCACCAGCACCAACACCACCACCAACACCACCACCACCTCCGCCACCATCACCACCACCACTGTGGTTAACACCACCACCACCACCAACACCACCACAACCTCCGTCACCATCACCACCACCACTATGGTTATTACCACCACCACCACCAACACCACAACCACCAACACCAACACCACCACAACCTCCGTCACCATCACCACCACCACTATTGTTATTACCACCACCTCCACCAACACCACAACCACCACCACCAACACCTCCGCCACCTCCGCCACCACCTATAGTGGCCAGCACCATCACCACCACCACCATGACCACAACCACCACAACCACCATAACCACCACCACAACCACCACCAGCATCACCAGCACAACGACAACAACGACCACCTTCAACACCACCACCGTGACTGCCACCACCACCACCACCACCACCACCACCACCACCACGCCCGAAATAACTATGGCAGGAAGTTTCATTCTTCATCAATTGATCAGTTTTATGATTTCATCAGACCTTTTGATCCGCATTTTAGAACCTGCCATAGTACAACACCCCCTGTAGGGTGACCTGTAACCTTACAAGGAACATCAACTGGAGGGCCCTCTGTGGCCCTACCAGTCACACCGACTGCACGGTCTCTCAGTCATCCTACAATCAAATCGGAAACGGACTAGGTCACCCACTGAGAGCCCCCCAGTAGTTAAGCGAACAACATCCTTTCATAAGATGCACCCACACTTACGACGTTTGAAAGGTTGCTGGTAATATCAAGACATTGTCTATAAATGTATACGAAGCCTGATTGATATACCATGACAAGAGTTGTAAATACACTTGAAATATATGAAGATCTAGACTATGAAAGTAGATATGGTTACTTATTGTTAATTGTATGATAAATGGAATCTCAAACTCGTTGCCAATGCAGGATTCCAGTTCATCCATCAATCATATGCCGTCATGTTCAACTACATGACGTGTAGGATGACGTCACAATGAATTACGCCATGAATGTCGTAGCTAAGTCCATCACGAACGTTTAATTGATGACGGACTAAGCATTGTTGTACGAAATTCATGTCTTTATCATTTAATAAACATGCTGTTGAATTTTTTTAAACATATTTAACAGGGCGCTGTTGTTGCCATAGGTAGCAACAGCACCTAGTCAAATTAGTTTTAAAATAATCAATACCTTCCCTGAAAACTTTTCTGGAAATTGATACCCAGGGTGCTCAGGGATCTATTGATCCCAACATGGACAAAGCATGGGTGGAGCTTAGCTGGGGATGGGCGGGGCATAGCTAAAACTGAATTCCTCCATTGTTAACAAATTTATCTCACTCGTTTAGTAGGATCTCGCTTGGAACTCGCTAAATCTCGTTCCATATGAGATTTTCACTATGCATGTGTGATAAATTTAATTCGGAACGTCGACTCTGTTAAAATCCTATTTATGTCGAATTTTTATCAATTGTTAACAAAGACAAATGATGAGTTATTATGAGGTCAACTAAGTGTCCTTTAATGTGTGTATGTGTGGCTTTTGACATGCTGTTATAAGTTAGATGATGGTAAAAGAGTTCGTAAAACTGATGCATTATGATCGCCGATTTTCTCCATATGAACATTAAAATCAGCAAGTATTCGTAGATTACCAGTACTGCGAGTGTATCGATCGACTAGCAGTGATAGTTCATTGGAAACCTGTGTCATAGGTGGATTATTTTTCTTTGATCGCGTCGGCCGATATAACACTACGACTCTGAGTAGAGTTGAGTTCAAAATAATTTCGAATTCTATGTTCTCAAAAGTGTGGTACGACCCGTGACTTAATAGGAGTGAGACTAAAAGTCTCTTTGTATAGCACACCTACCCTTTCCTGGATGGTCTGGGGATTTGTTTGAGTCGGTATCCGTCAGGTGTAAGGTCACCGATTGTATTGGTGCCCCATTAGTCTTTAACAACGTTTCTGTTAATGCTACAATGTCGAGGTCCTCAAACACGTAATCCACAATACTAATGGTTGTATTATATACGGATCTAGCATTTAATAAACCACCGATAAACACGTCTTGTTGGCAGAATATATAAGAACTTTGAGGATCAAGAGCTTTTGATACCAAGAGAATATGAATGAGGTTATTTAAGCACAACACCTTCTTGGTCTCTCTTTTGGATATATCATGGAGTGCTTATGCCATGTTTCCGAAGACTGTTTGGTATGCCTTTGTCCAGTTTGATTAACTGAGTGTTATTGCATTGTGCCAGGTGAACTTTTCTGAATTCGGCCAGTGAGTACGTGATCATTGACCTGAGCTGTAAGCAGCCCATTATTGTCTTGCTGATTGGACTCTGCTCACTATAATCGAGGAGAACTAATGGCCGTCACCATATAGACATCTACGTCACTAAATTAAAACTTAATTCACTTGCAATGAAATATTTCGAGGATAAAAAGTAAAACCGATATAACCAAAGAACTAATCAAACATTAATAAACATTTTGACGCAAAAGCACTTACTTAAACCTTGATAGGCACATAAATTTAGACTAGAACTTGAGAGAAAAATGTGTCCTGCTGCTGCCTTTTCGGCGCACATTAACTTGTAGTACCCCTTGTGACCTAGTTTGGTATTAGTTTTCTTTGAGATCAGCCAGGATACCCTCCTTGACTACACCTGGAGTCTTGATCGAATCACTACCATAATTTGGTAGGATGCTTCCCTTGGGTTCCTAAAGATGCCCACGTAAAAGGTGAACTTTGACCGGCATTGCATGGAATATTACCCCATAGGGAAAGAATGGGGATTTTCAGTATTGTTATTTGTACCACGACTACAGCTAGGGTTCTTATCGAATCGCTACCATACATAGGTAGGATGTTACCCATGGTGTCCTGAAGCGGTTACTTGAACTACAGTGCATATGTCCAAGTGGAAGGGTAACACGTGGGCATCAAAATGATCAGGTTTCCTTTTTTGGCAGAAAGAACTCTTCTTCATCAGAGAAGGTCAATGGACATGTTAGACGGTACCCTCTGACGTCCTTTCTTGTGTCCACCTTGCCCAGGTATTAGGGCACTCCGTGGTCCTCAAAAATACTAGTTTTCGTTTTTGGCATAGATTACCTTCCTCTATCCATACAAGCTGATTGAGATTGTTAGATTGAGTGAAATGTTAGGTTTTAGGACCACCCACCTATCGTTTTCCTTGATTTTCATGAAAACGTTACCATAGAGATATGCCATATCCAATGTTGATGGTTTCAGAGTGATCCGACCTCAATGTCACGCAGTAGAGTCGCAAGATACCAGTTTTCGTTTTGTCATAGAATACCTCTCTTTACCAATACAAGCTGATTACGAGGCTTAGATTGAATGAAATGTTATATTTTGAATCCAAGACCCTACACGAGCTTTAAAATTTCTGAGTTATTTGAGACTCCTTTGCCTTTTCCTTGATTTTCATGCTATTATGCATGCCGGACCTGAGCTCAAGGTCAAAGCCAGCCCTTAGGCCTCAAAGTTACCAGGTTTCGTTTTCTGCAGAAATGGATTCCCCTTAATTGTGCATGTCCATTGGTCATTTTAGATGATATAAGATGATCCTCAATGGCCAGTCATCGCAGATTTACAGTTACTTCACTAAATGTGTTCTAATTAAAAATATATTAATTCGCCGATGGACATACTAATAAAAAGTGACAATAAAATAAATCAGTGCTATTCCGATAATAAACAATACGCTCGCTTAAGTATCTGTTGGACGTCAATCTCATTATGCATATGAATCGGAGAACTCTGTCGCAAACAAACTCAGTGTCAGCCTGACTTGTCATATTTAAAAGTGCCAATTTTAGTTAAACTACCCTACCCCAAGCTTGGACTTTTATGATATTTGTTCTAAGATTCAGTACATAAACTACCTTCTTGAAATCGGTTTATATGGTTACCAGGTGTATTACCTGGCTTGCTACCTGGTTTAATCTTTGATATTCGTATAACATTATGCTGTAGCTTCCACAGAATCGATTTAAGTGCACATACCTTTAGAAAGGTGATATTAATATGTTTGTTAAATAATTTTTATATTGGACCTGTGTTTTAAGTGAGTATAAATGCGGGTAAGACTACCGAGTAATAGTTAAACCAGGTTTAACACGTTAAACTAGGTATAGCTAAACGGCCTTATTGAATTCCACCCATTATGAGCATGTTCCTTTGTCACTACAATACCAGAGTAAATTTCAAATGGAGGGATACAGTTTTAGCTATACCCCGCCCATTTCTATCGAAACTCCACCCACGCTCTGTCCATGTTTGGATCAATCGATACATGCACTCTCTGAATATGAATTTCCTGAAAGATATACAGGTAGCCTGTTGTATATTTTGAAGCTAATTTGACTGGGTGTTATTGCTGGCTATGATAGCGTGTTTATTAAATAGTAAAGACGTACAATTCGAACAACTTGGCGGACTATTAAGCATTTATTACGGAGTAAATAGAGTCATTCACGGCGTACTGGATTATGGCATCAGCCTACATGTGACGAAGTTGATATGATTGACTGAGAAACTTGATTCATCCATTGCCTGCTGCCATTATAATAAATAGAATTTCCATTAGATTCTGATGGAAACGTTTAACATACACAGCCAACTACATCCCTTATTTATTTTACAAAAAGCATATGCACATCATTTCACTGTGCGAGTCAGCCCTAGTATGGTCATCGTTCATTAGAACGTAGGTTTCTTCAAAAGACAAAAGAAAATTACCAGAAATAGTCCTAGACGGTTGATACTTCATTGTACGCAAGAAAGATATGCTTAGGCAGATTAAGTACTTCGCAACGTGAAGGACAAACAGTTAGTCAGCAGACAAAATCTGCTCTCGGAATACAACTGACTTATAATTTGACATTTGCATCCAAATGATGGAGGTTTGTTTGAGACAGATATTGTCCACATGCCTTTAAAAGGCCACCATCTCCTAGTCCCAAAATACACGTCAAGCGATCGTGTTTATTTCTTGATTGCAATATTGACTAATTCTATATTTACCACCCAGAGGATAGGCGTTATCTCCAGATAGTTTGGTCACATTCATTATCTTAGCAAGCTAACAAGTAATACAGGTTAAAATATAACAACAATATCTTTATTTCCACTATCCACATATCTATCACACATTTCGATGTTTACAAACATAGGCTATAAGATGATAAAAAATAGAATGAAATTATCCAGGCGTAGCGTGCATTTTTTTACACTTTTCGCATTAAGAAGGCATTTTAATGATTTCTTCTCCAATGAAAATCAAGTTTTTAAAAATACTTGGCAGGTTAATTTAAGTGATCTTATTATTATAGGCTTATTCCAACTTATTAATCACGCCGAATACTGCCGATGTGCATATTGCCGTTGAGACTGTCTGTCTGTCTGTCTGCTTATCCGACCGCCCGCCCGTATGTGCGTGCATACGTACGGACGTACGTCCGTCCGTCCGTCCGTCCATCCATCCATATATATGTATGTATGTATGTATGTATGTATGTATGTGTATATATGTATGTATGTAATATTGTAAACGCACCGGCTCAGAATTTTCAAATTTTTTAAAAATTGAAAATATTTTTGGTTAATTTTATCACCTGAGATTGTCAATTGTGTTTAATAGATGCCATATGGCCTGATTAGTATACAATGATAAATCATTGATTGATGTTTTGAACACTTATTTGAGTTTCGCTTTTACCAAGATGTCGCGTAGATTAGGATTTTTCTTAAATGCAATTACTGGACGCTTGTTGAATGGTTGTTTTAAATTGTCCTGTAATTTGTGATACTCATCCTTTAGGATTTTCGCAATTTCAACATTTTTCCGATTGTATGTGAGAGTAAATGGGATAATCTCACGTTGATCTGAGAGGCCTGGGTCCGAATTTATGCCCCTTGGCCATTGTGTTTCGAGTTCTTTAATCCAAAACGATTCTCTTAGTTTTCTTTGTTTATCAGTTTCCTCTGTTGTGTCTGAAAGAGGTAGCTGTTCAATGGGCATAATTTCAAAGTCACGAGTGACTAAATGATCAGGAAGATTAAAATGTTCAGCCACATGTGTGTCTTCCTCTAGTCTAATATCTGAGAGGTGTCTAGTTGCACGCCATCTTAGTGGATTCTTAGTTTCGCCGACATACTGCTTTTGACACAATTTGCATGAAATTAAATAAATGACATTTTTAGAATCACAATCTAAAATTGACTGAATTTGAAATTTGCTTTTGTTTTGAAAGCTTGTGAATGCTTGGAAGGAAGAAAACCATCCAATTTACACCTTTTCTTTTCGCATTTCCGAGATCCTTCTTCACCTACAATCGGACGATTATGACGAATTTCTGGCATGATCCGGAATGAGTTCCAAATTACGCAAAGTTTCAGACTTTATTTTACGTATGAACCGAGAAGAGTACCCTCTCGGTCTGAGAGCTTTGAATAAGGTCGAACATGATGATTCAAAGTTTTTCCTATCACTCGAATTTCTATGAAAGCGGATTATTTGTGATTTTACAAGTCCCTTGAAAGTATGCGGTGGATGGAATGATTTCTTGTGCAGTAGTGGATGGGAGTCGGTTGGCTTAAAATAAACTTTGTAGTCTAAGTTACCAGTTGTTTCATACTTTATACCTTTGTATAAGGTTACATACAGGAAATCTACGGACATCTCATTAATTTCAAATTTTAGTTTGATATTCGGATCATGATTGTTCAGAATGGCTAAAAATTCATTAAATGCTTCTTTAGTATGTTGCCAGATCATGAAAATTTCATCCAGGTACCTGCGGTAAATGAGTGGCTGATTTGGACACCTTTTGAGTGCTTCCTTTTCTCACTCAGCCATGTAAAGGTTAGCAAAACCTGGGCTGAAACGCTTACCCATTGCGCAGCCACAAATTTGTTGGAAAATTTCACCAGCAAATTCAAAGTCATTGCCTTTCAGACTCAGCTCCAATAGAGCTAATACTTCTCTGTCCGGCCTGTTGGTGTCGGGGTAGTCGGCAAATGCTCTACGAATTGAATTAAGACCCTTTTCGACTTCAATGTTTGTGTACATAGAATCGACGTCCATCGTAATTAAGAATGAATTTGAAGGGACCGAGATCTTAGAGACCTGGGCTAGAAAGTCTTCAGTGTTTTTCAGATAGCTAAAATGTCTGTTTGCAATTGGCTGAAGATGGTAGTCGATAAATCCACTAATCCTATATGATTCCGAACCACAATCTGAAATAATGGGTCGCCCTGGTGGAGTCATTGGGTCGGTCCACGAGTCAATAGACTTATGGATTTTAGGAAGAAGATAAAATGTACGTGGTTTCGAATCATCTTTTGCAAAGAGATAGTTAAATTGCTTTTCGGTTATCTTCTTGTTATCAACCATTTTTTGAGAATTTCGGTAAATTTGCTACAGTTATTTTGCCAAAGTGGTTCCTTTAGCTTTTGGTAATGTTTCATTATTTTTAGATAACCCTTGTAGGGCATGGTGCTGCTCATAAGATAAATTTTGCTGATCATTTGGAAATGTTGTATTTTTAATACGCTCTGAGTACAGTTTTATACTTTCACCGATTGCTGGGTCAACCAGTTTCAAATTTGGTGCCCAGCCTGTTTTCTCAATGAATGGTGGAATGTTGCTAATCGAGTTTCGAAAAAAATCTGCCAATTTGATGCGGTGACCAAATTCAGCAGTTTCAATAAGGCCATTTTCTAAATCTGCATCCAAACCAATTTTGTGTTTTGGAGTTGGTACAAAGGTTAATCCAAAATTAAGCAGTGATTTTTCGGTTTCGCTTAACTGAGAACCAAGTAGGTTGACAATATTACTGCCTAGTCTAATTTCTTGGTGGCAGCGACCTTGACCCAAATCTAGTTTAAATTAAGGAAATTTAGCCAATTGCTATAGATAGTGTTAGCAGTCCCCTCAGTCCAATGTATATTGTCACGACACATACTGAAATCTGCGATTGGCAGGCGTGGTATGACAGTAACATTGGACCTAGGGGACTCTGCAATTCGATTAATTGCCTCAAGAATTTCCTTCTGGTTGTGGGTCGAGGTAGCTGAAAAGTTTAATTGGCTGAAATAAATCATAGTTTTAGGGAATTATTTTTTCTTATCATGCTGAACATCAATCTCAGTCGAGTCTCAGTGTCTGAGAGTGGACTGTTCCGGTCATTGATACCTATATTAAGGATCAGTTTCTCAGGATGGACTGACCCTGTGTATCTATTAATGACAGTTCTTATGTCATTAAGAGATGCGCCAGGGAAGCAGGCCACCTGTATGTCTGGATGCGGGTCTACGTTGATTCTGCTGAGATTTGATGCTCCCACAATCAAGATTTTTTTACAAATAGTGGGAAGCTGCCAATTGGGTCTATTTACAGGCTCGTTCCGGAATTTCCAAAAGGTGTTCTTCTCTAGCTCAGTGGGACGGGTGGGTCTTTTGGGCTTACAAAACGGAGATGGGGTGAAACGAGGTTGTGGAATCTTTGCTACAGGTGGCTTTTTAACGTGATGATTTTCCACCAGCTACACGCTGTGGTAGTGATGGAAAATCATCAGGTGAAAATGGCGCCATAGGGGATGATGGGGATTCGGGTAGTGGAATCAAGGATGGGTCTACTGGCGAAATGACACTAACAACGGGTTCAGAGCGTTTTCTTCGTGATGATCTTCCACCAGCTACGCGCTGTGGTAGAGGTGTACGATCAGCACGTGGAAACGGTGACATAGGGGGTGGTGGTGGCGATTCAGGGAGAGGGATCACGAGCGGGTTAACAGGCGAATAATTACAAGGGGATGGTCTGTCATTTAGACGTTTAAGCGGTGGTGAAACCTCAGTGGGCGATCTTACTCTCTTCCTAGCCTGGGAGGGTGGAGCCACACATGTCTGTTCGACTGTTGGTTTACGCTTCGGCGTAACATTTTTTGTGCCAACAGTCGAACGGAAATGTGGGTCAATAGGCCTAATGAAATCATAAAATGCTGCAATAGCGCTTCCACTGAGCTTTCTACCATGGTTGTTCTTGGCCCAGCGGATGGCAATGGACTTAGCGAGGCCGAGGTCAAGGTTGGGATGGTCTTGGGCGGAGAGGATCTGGGACCTTAAACACCCTAGCTTACAGTTATAATGACCAATCAGCGTTCTCACCATTGATTTTGCTCACTCAGAGTTCACCGACCAAATGTCAAAGAGGATATCATCATTTGGCATGGCCGGCTTCAGAAACTTACTAAGATCCCTTACCTTCTGGCCTAATCCATTAGGCAAAGTATCCAACCTGAGGTGGTTGCTCAAAATACTAATATGGTGAAAACACTGGATCACCATATAGTACACCTTGACTAGGCGGGCTTGGGCAGACGGGTGGTGATGCGATTCACATCCCGCACCATCCCTTCGTCTACCTTTGCCCGGTCTGGCCATAGTGTACTTCTCAGTCAGGCAAATCCCAGTCAATCTTAATTAATCTTAATCAATCTTAATCAATCTTAATCAATCTCGATCAATCTCGATTAATCTCGATTAATCTCGATTAATCTCAATTAATCTCAATCAGTCTTAATCAATCTTAATCAATCTTAATTAATCTTAATTAATCTTAATTAATCTCAATCAATTTCAATCAATTTCAATCAATTTTAATCAATCTGTCACTCCCTCAATCTGTCACTCACACACTCAAACAACCAATCAATCTATCTATCAATCAATCAGAAACACCCATAATCGATAAACCCGTTAATGACGCAATCATTCAATCATTCAATCAATTAATCAACCAACCTGACAAACAAGCAACTAATCACAATCAATCAATCAATCACGTATTCACGCAATCAGGTCAGACACCATCAATTAATCACGTAATCAGTAGGATACACTCAGACAGTCAATCAGTTAACAATGTAAACAGGCGCACACTTTACAAATCTTGACAAATGGTCTGTCTTTATATTTTCTAATTCAAGAGGGGTTAACTTACAGAGCTGAAATGGAAGGAATATGGTTAGTAGCAATGATTAATGACATGTTAATATTTAATACCTAAGAACAATCAATACAGAAATAACAATATAAATATTATAACTTACTCACAGCAATACAGGAATACAGTACTACACAGGAATATACAGAAATACACAGTAATGAAATTTTTCACATCGTCAGAGGGCTGGACGCGTTTCATGTTGATACACTTCTTCAGCAGCCTATTAGGCAAATCTACCAGTCCAACAGTTTGCCCTACTATTTATTGGGCAAGTGATTGTTTTTTAGACTTAATCATTTTCTTTAAAGTTACTAAGTTGTTTGCTTTGAGGCACATGCCGCTAATAAGGTGTTATAATTCATTGTAATAATGTATTGTTGACTAATTGAGCTCTGGCTAAATGAGTTGGTTTCACTTTGGAAAGGTGTCAAAGATTGAGCTACTTTCAATGGCTTAGCGGCGGACTGCTCAATGGTTCAAAGAGAGATAGTAATCTGACTTTGATGTGAACCATGAGGTCATTTGAAAGGCACGTAAGTGACCTTTTCAAAGTATAATAAATAATTTGGAATGCAAAGAAAACATTTAAAAGAAATAAGTGATTGATGGCCTTGTTTGAGAATCTTTGATCTGAATGAGTAATTTCGATTTAAAATGTTTTTGCTTTGTAATATAATTACTCAAATGTCAACAGTTTCCATGGCATTGGTTTCAAAGATTATCATTGCTTTGAGAATAAAGTCATTTTCTGTGAGTAATTTTCTCCCTAAAACTGATAAATGAACAAACAAATCGCATGATTGAATGATACAAGGATAGAAGGGAAGAAGGATGGGCATAGCTACCCATTCACCCAACCAATCAACCACCCAACCAACCACCCAACCAAGCAACCACCCAATCAATCACCCAACCATCCAACCACCCAACCATCCACCTACCCAACAAATCACGCAACCAACCACCCATCCACCCAACCAACTAACCAACCATCCAATACACCACCCAATCAACCAACCAACCAACCATGATGGAAGAATGGAGGGAAAGATGGAAGGAAGGGTATGGGGAGGAAATATTGGAGGAATGAGAGCTTGAAGGAAGGATGGGATGATGGAAGGAAGGAAAGATGAAAGGGATGAATGCCGGAAGGAAGGGATGAAAAGGGAGGAATGAATGAATGAAGGGATGGAGATGGAGGGAGGAAGGAAGGAGGAAGTAGGGCGGAAGGAGGAAGTAGGGTGGAAGGAAAAAGGAAATGAAAGAATGAGTGAACGAACGAATAAACGAATAAACGAATAAACGAATAAACGAATAAACGAATAAACGAATAAACGAATAAACGAATAAACGAATACACGAATAAACGAATAAACGAACAAACGAACAAACGGACAAATGAACAAACGAATGAAGGAATGAAGGAAGGAACGAATGAACGAACGAATGAACGAACGAACGAACGAATGAACGAACTGAGGTGGATGGAAAGCACGAAGGAAGGCTGAAAGGAATGAAGGAATAAGGGAAAGAGTGAATGAATGAAGGGAGGAAGGACAGAATAACGGATAGAGGGAAGGCAGAATAGAGTGAGGAAGGGTGGACTGAACGACAGTTTTCTTGCTCAAACAATCATGCAATTCAAAAAGTGATAATAGGTTCAATTTAACCCTTCATGAGATTTCTATATACCTTTTACTAGGTGGATCTAATGAAGGACTGATAGATTGCCTGACGATGTGGACGAATGTTATATACAAGTGGATTTATAAAGTAATAAAATAACGAAACTGGCACTGGCAAGTATGTATATGATATTGTCAAACGCACTGGCTCAGAATTTTCAAAATTGAAAAAATTCTTGTTTATTTTATTCCGTGAGATTGTTATTTTGTTTTAGAGACGCCATATGGCCTAATTATCATACAATGATAAATCACTGAGTGGTATCTTTGAAAACCTATTTCAGTTTGGCTTTTACTAAGATGTCACGTAGATTTGAATTTTTCTTAAATGCAATTACTGGGCGCTTGTTGAAAGGTTGTCTGTAAGTTGTGATATTCATCTTTTAGGATTTTGGCAATTTCAACATTTTTCCGATCGTATGTGAGAGTAAATGGGATAATCTCTCTTTGATCTAAGAGGCTTGGGTCAGAATGTATGCCCCTAGGCCATTGTGTTTCTAATTGTTTAATCCAGAATGATTCTTTTAGTTTTCTTTGTTTATCAGTTTCCTCTGGTGTGTTCGAAAGAGGTAGCTGTTCGATAGGCATAATTTCAAAGTCACGAGGGACTGAATGATCAGGAAGATTAAAATGTTCAGCCACATGTGTGTCTTCCTCTAGTCTAATATCTGAGAGGTGTCTAGTTGCACGCCATCTTAGTGGATTTTTAGTTTCGCCGACATACTGCTTTTGACACAATTTGCATGAAATTAAATAAATGACATTTTCAGAATCACAATCTAAAATTGACTGAATTTGAAATTTGCTTTTGTTTTGAAAGCTTGTGAATGCTTGGAAGGAAGAAAACCATCCAATTTACACCTTTTCTTTTCGCATTTCCGAGATCCTTCTTCACCTACAATCGGACGATTATGACAAATTTTGGTAGGCCGAGAATTTCTGGCATGATCCGGAATGAGTTCCAAATTACGCAAAGTTTCAGACTTTATTTTACGTATGAACCGAGAAGAGTACCCTCTCGGTCTGAGAGCTTTGAATAAGGTCGAACATGATGATTCAAAGTTTTTCCTATCACTCGAATTTCTATGAAAGCGGATTATTTGTGATTTTACAAGTCCCTTGAAAGTATGCGGTGGATGGAATGATTTCTTGTGCAGTAGTTGATGGGAGTCGGTTGGCTTAAAATAAACTTTGTAGTCTAAGTAACCAGTTGTTTCATACTTTATACCTTTGTACAATGTTACATCCAGGAAATCTACGGACATCTCATCAATTTCAGCTTTTAGTTTGATATTCGGATCATGATTGTTCAGAATGGCTAAAAAATTCATTAAATGCTTCTTTAGTATGTTGCCAGATCATGAAAATGTCATCCAGGTACCTGCGGTAAATGAGTGGCTGATTTGGACACCTTTTGAGTGCTTCCTTTTCCCACTCAGCCATGTAAAGGTTAGCAAAACCTGGGCTGAAATGCTTACCCATTGCGCAGCCACAAATTTGTTGGAAAATTTCACCAGCAAATTCAAAGTTATTGCCTTTCAGACTCAGCTCCAATAGAGCTATTACTTCTCTGTCCGGCCTGTTGGTGTCGGGGTAGTCGGCAAATGCTCTACAAATTGAATTAAGACCATTTTCGATATCAATGTTTGTGTACATAGCATCGACGTCCATGGTAATTAAGAATGAATTTGGAGGGACCGAGATCTTAGAGACCTGGGCTAGAAAGTCTTCAGTGTTTTTCAGATAGCTAAAATGTCTGTTTGCAATTGGCTGAAGATGGTAGTCGATAAATTCACTAATCCTATATGATTCCGAACCACAATCTGAAATAATGGGTCGCCATGGTGGAGTCATTGGGTCGGTCCACGAGTCAATAGACTTATGGATTTTAGGAAGAAGATAAAATGTACATGGTTTCGAATCATCTTTTGCAAAGAGATTTTTAAATTGCTTTTCAGTTATCTTCTTGTTATCAACCATTTTTTGGAGAATTTCGTTAAATTTGCTACAGTTATTTTGCCAAAGTGGTTCCTTTAGCTTTTGGTAATGTTTCGGATTACTAAGCTGTCTATGTGCTTCTTTGATATAGTTGTTTTTATCCATTATTACAGTAGCTGATCCTTTATCCGCAGGTTTAATAACAATTTCATTATTTTTAGATAACCCTTGTAGGGCATGGCGCTGCTCATATGATAAATTTTGCTGATCATTTGGAAATGTTGTATTTTTAATATGCACTGAATAAAGTTTTATACTTTCACCGATTGCTGGATCAACCAGTTTCAAATTTGGTGCCCAGCCTGTTTTCTCAATGAATGGTGGAATGTTGCTATTCGAGTTTCGAAACAAATCTGCCAATTTGACGCGGTGACCAAATTCAGCAATTTCAATAAGGCCATTTTCTTAATCTGCATCCAAACCAATTTTGGGTTTCGGAGTTGGTACAAAGGTTAATCCAAAATTAAGTAGCGATTTTTCGGTTTCGCTTAATTGAGAAACAGCTAGCAATATTACTGCCTAGTCCAGTTTCTGGGCGGCAGCTACCTTGACCCGAATCTAGTTTAAATTAAGGAAATTTAGCTAATTGCTATAGATAGTGTTAGCAGGACCCTCAGTCCAATGTATATTGTCACGACACACTCTGAAATCTGCGATTGGCAGGCGTGGTATGACAGTAACATTGGACCTAGGGGACTCTGCAATTCGATTAATTGCCTCAAGAATTTCCTTCTGGTTGGGGATCGAGGTAGCTGAGAAGTTCAGTTGGCTAAAATAAATCATAGTTTTAGGGAATTTTTTTCTTATCATGCTGAACATCAATCTCAGTCGAGTCTCAGTGTCTGAGAGTGGGCTGTTCCGGTCATTGATACCTATATTAAGGATCAGCTTTTCAGGATGGACTGACCCTGTGTATCGATTAATGACAGTTCTTATGTCATTAATAGATGCGCCAGGGAAGCAGACCACCTGTGTGTCTGGATACGGGTCTACGTTGATTCTGCTGAGATTTGATGCTCCCACAATCAAGATTTCTTTTACAAATAGTGGGAAGCTGCCAATTAGGTCTATTTACAGACTCGATCGTTCCGGAATTTCCAAAAGGTATTCTTCTCTAGCTCAGTGGGACGGGTGGGTCTTCTGGACTTACAAAGCGAAGATGGTGTGAAACAAGGTTGTGGGATTTTTGCTACAGGTGCCTTTTCACGTGATGATTTTCCACCAGCTACACGCTGTGGTAGTGATGGAAAATCATCAGGTGAAAATGGCACCATAGGGGATGATGGGGATTCGGGTAGTGGAATCAAGGACGGATCTACTGGCGAAATCACACTAACAACGGGTTCAGAGCGTTTTCTACATGATTATCTTCCACCAGCTACGCGCTGTGTTAGAGGTGCAAGATCATGACATGGAAACGGTGACATAGGGTGGTGGTGGTGATCCAGGGAGAGGGATCAAGAGCGGGTCTACAGGCGAATAATTACAAGGTGACAGTCGTGTCATTTAGACGTTTAAGGGGTGGTGAAACCTCAGTGGGCGATCTTACTCTCTTGCTAGCCTGGGAGGGTGGAGCCATACATGTCTGTTCGACTGTTGGTTTACGCTTTGGCTTAACATTTTTTGTGCCAACAGTCGAACTATATGGGTCAATATGCCTAATGAAATCATAAAATGCTGCAATAGCGCTTCCACTGAGCTTTCTACCATGGTTGTTCTTGGCCCAGCGGGATGCTGGGATGGTCTTGTGCGGAGAAGATCTAGGACCGTAAACACCCTAGCTGACAGTTATAATGACCAATCAGCGTTCTCACCATTGATTTTGCCCACTCAGAGTTCACCGACCAAAGGTCAAAGAGGATATCCTCATTTGGCATGGCCGGCTTCAGAAACTTACTTAGATCCCTTACCTTCTGGCCTAATCCATTAGGCAAAGTATCCAACCTTAGGTGGTTACTCAAAATACTAATATGGTGAAAGCACTGGATCACCATATAGTACACCTTAACTAAGCGGGCTTGGGCAAACGAGTTGTGATGCGATTCACATCCCACACCATCCCTTCGTCTACCATTGCCCGGTCTGGCCATAGTGTACTTCTCAGTCAGGCAAATCCCAGTTAATCAATCAATCTTAATCAATCTTAATCAATCTTAATCAATCATGATTAATCTCAATTAATCTCAATCAGTCTTAATCAATCTTAATCAATCTTAATCAATCTTAATCAATCTTAATCAATCTTAATCAATCTTAATCAAGTTTAATTAATCTCAATCAATCTCAATCAATTTCAATCAATTTCAATCAATCTGTCGCTCCCTCAATCTGTCACACACACCCTCAAACAACCAAGCAACCAATCTCTCAATCAATCAGAAACACTCATAATCGATAAACCCGTTAATCAAGCAATCATTCAATCATTCAATCAATTAATCAACCAACCCGACAAACAAGCAACCAATCACAATCAATCAATCAATCAATCAATCACGTACTCACGCAATCAAGTCAGACACCATCAACTAATCACTTAATCAGTAGGATACACTCAGACAGCCAATCACTTAACAATGTAAACAGGCGCACACTTTACAAATCTTGACAGATGGTCTGTCTCTATATTTCCTAATTCAGGAGGGGTTAACTTACAGAGCTGACATAGAAGGAATATGATTAGAAGCAATGATTAATGACATGTTAATATTTAATACCTAAGAACAATCAATACAGAAATAACAATATAAATATTATAACTTACTCACAGCAATACAGGAATACAGGAATACAGTACTACACAGGAATACACAGGAATACACAGTAATGAAATGGTTCACATCGTCAGAGGGCTGGACGCGTTTCGTGTTGATACACTTCTTCAGCAGCCTATTAGACAAATCTACCAGTCCAACAGTTTGCCCTACTATTTATTGGGCAAGTAAATGTTTTTGAGACTTAATCATTTTCTTTAAAGTTACTAAGTTGTTTGCTTTGAGGCACATGCCGCTAATAAGGTGTTATAATTCACTGTAATAATGTATTGTTGACTAATTGAGCTCTGGATAAATGAGTTGGTTTCACTTTGGAAAGGTGGCAAAGATTGAGCTACTTTCAATGGCTTAGCGGCGGACTGCTCAATGGTTCAAAGAGAACCAGTAATCTGACTTTGATGTGAACCATGTGACCTTTTCAAAGTATAATAAATAATTTGGAACGCAAGGAAAATATTTAGAAGAAATTAGTGATTGATGGCCTTGTTTGAAAATCTTTGATCTGAATGAGTAATTTTGATTTTAAATATTTTTGCTTTGTAATATAATTACTCAAATGTCAACAGTTTCCATGGGCATTCGTTTCAAAGATTCTGTGAGTAATTTTCTCCCTAAAACCGATAAATGAACAAACAAATGGCGTAATTGAATGATACAAGGATAGAAGGAAAGAAGGATGGACATACCTAACCAATCACCCAACCAATCAACCACCCACCCAACGAACCACCCACCCAACGAATCACCCAATCAACCACCCAATCAACCACCCAACCATCCAACCACCCAACAAACCACCCAACCAAGCAACCAGCCAACCAAACCCCCAACAAACCACCCAACCAACCCCCCCCATCCACACAACCACCCACACAAGCAACCAACCATCCAATCCACCACCCAATCAACCAACCAACCCAACCTGGTGGAAGAATGGAGGGAGAGATTGAAGGAAGGGTATGGGGAGGAAATATGGGAGGAATGAGAGCTTGAAGGAAGGATGGGATGATAAATCAGTGCTATTCCGATAATAAACAATATGCTCGCTTAAGTATCTGTTGGACGTCAATCGCATTATGCATATGAATGGGAGAACTCTGTCCCAAACTAACTCAGTGTCAGCCTGACTTGTCAAATTTAAAAGTGTCAATTTTAGTTAAACTACCCTACCCCAAGTTTGGATTTTTATGATACTTGCTCTAAGATTTAGTACATAAACTACCTTCTTGAAATCGGTTTATATGGTTACCAGGTTTATTACCTGGCTTGCTACCCGGTTTAATCTTTGATATTCTTATAACATTATGCTGTAGCTTTCACAGAATCGATTTAAGTGCACATACCTTTAGAAAGGTGATATTAATATGTTTGTTAAATGAGTTTTATATTGGACCTGTGTTTTAAGTCAGTATAAATGCGGGTAAGACTACCGAGTAATAGTTAAACCAGGTTTAACACGTTAAACTAGGTATAGCTAAACGGCCTTATTGAATTCCACCCATTATGAGCATGTTCCTTTGTCACTACAATACCAGAGTAAATTTCAAATGGAGGGATACAGTTTTAGCTATACCCCGCCCATTTCTATCTAAACTCCACCCACACTCTCTCCGTGTTTGGATCAATCGATACATGCGCTCTCTGAATCTGAATTTCCTGAAAGCTATACATGTAGCCTCTTGTATAGTTTGAAGCTAATTTGACTGGGTGTTATTGCTGGCTATGGTAGCGTGTTTATTAAATAGTAAAGACGTACAATTCGAACAACTTGGCGGACTATTAAGCATTTATTACGGAGTAAATAGAGTCATTCACGGCGTACTGGATTATGGCATCAGCCTACATGTGACGAAGTTGATATGATTGACTGAGAAACTTGATTCATCCATTGCCTGCTGCCATTATAATAAATAGAATTTCCATTAGATTCTGATGGAAACGTTTAACATACACAGCCAACTACATCCCTTATTTATTTTACAAAAAGCATATGCACATCATTTCACTGTGCGAGTCAGCCCTAGTATGGTCATCGTTCATTAGAACGTAGGTTTCTTCAAAAGACAAAAGAAAATTACCAGAAATAGTCATGGACGGTTGATACTTCATTGTACGCAAGAAAGATATGCTTAGGCAGATTAAGTACTTCGCAACGTGAAGGACAAACAGTTAGTCAGCAGACAAAATCTGCTCTCGGAATACAACTGACTTATAATTTGACATTTGCATCCAAATGATGGAGGTTTGTTTGAGACAGATATTGTCCACATGCCTTTAAAAGGCCACCATCTCCTAGTCCCAAAATACACGTCAAGCGATCGTGTTTATTTCTTGATTGCAATATTGACTAATTCTATATTTACCACCCAGAGGATAGGCGTTATCTCCAGATAGTTTGGTCACATTCATTATCTTAGCAAGCTAACAAGTAATACAGGTTAAAATATAACAACAATATCTTTATTTCCACTATCCACATATCTATCACACATTTCGATGTTTACAAACATAGGCTATAAGATGATAAAAAATAGAATGAAATTATCCAGGCGTAGCGTGCATTTTTTTTACACTTTTCGCATTAAGAAGGCATTTTAATGATTTCTTCTCCAATGAAAATCAAGTTTTTAAAAATACTTGGCAGGTTAATTTAAGTGATCTTATTATTATAGGCTTATTCCAACTTATTAATCACGCCGAATACTGCCGATGTGCATATTGCCGTTGAGACTGTCTGTCTGTCTGTCTGTCTGCTTATCCGACCGCCCGCCCGTATGTGCGTGCATACGTACGGACGTACGTCCGTCCGTCCGTCCGTCCATCCATATATATGTATGTATGTATGTATGTGTATATATGTATGTATGTAATATTGTAAACGCACCGGCTCAGAATTTTCAAAATTTTTAAAAATTGAAAATATTTTTGTTTATTTTATCACCTGAGATTGTCAATTGTGTTTAATAGATGCCATATGGCCTGATTAGTATACAATGATAAATCATTGATTGATGTTTTGAACACTTATTTGAGTTTCGCTTTTACCAAGATGTCGCGTAGATTAGGATTTTTCTTAAATGCAATTACTGGACGCTTGTTGAATGGTTGTTTTAAATTGTCCTGTAATTTGTGATACTCATCCTTTAGGATTTTCGCAATTTCAACATTTTTCCGATTGTATGTGAGAGTAAATGGGATAATCTCACGTTGATCTGAGAGGCCTGGGTCCGAATTTATGCCCCTTGGCCATTGTGTTTCGAGTTCTTTAATCCAAAACGATTCTCTTAGTTTTCTTTGTTTATCAGTTTCCTCTGTTGTGTCTGAAAGAGGTAGCTGTTCAATGGGCATAATTTCAAAGTCACGAGTGACTAAATGATCAGGAAGATTAAAATGTTCAGCCACATGTGTGTCTTCCTCTAGTCTAATATCTGAGAGGTGTCTAGTTGCACGCCATCTTAGTGGATTCTTAGTTTCGCCGACATACTGCTTTTGACACAATTTGCATGAAATTAAATAAATGACATTTTTAGAATCACAATCTAAAATTGACTGAATTTGAAATTTGCTTTTGTTTTGAAAGCTTGTGAATGTACTCTGGGAAGGAAGAAAACCATCCAATTTACACCTTGTCTTTTCGCATTTCCGAGATCATCCTTCACCTACAATCGGACGATTATGACAAATTTTGGTAGGCCGAGAATTTCTGGCATTATCCGGAATGAGTTCCAAATTACGCAAAGTTTCAGACTTTATTTTACGTATGAACCGAGAAGAGTACCCTCTCGGTCTAAGAGCTTTGAATAAGGTCGAACATGATGATTCAAAGTTTTTCCTATCACTCGAATTTCTATGAAAGCGGATTATTTGTGATTTTACAAGTCCCTTGAAAGTATGCGGTGGATGGAATGATTTCTTGTGCAGTAGTTGATGGGAGTCGGTTGGCTTAAAATAAACTTTGTAGTCTAAGTAACCAGTTGTTTCATACTTTATACCTTTGTATAATGTTACATCCAGGAAATCTACGGACATCTCATCAATTTCAGCTTTTAGTTTGATATTCGGATCATGATTGTTCAGAATGGCTAAAAATTCATTAAATGCTTCTTTAGTATGTTGCCAGATCATGAAAATTTCATCCAGGTACCTGCGGTAAATGAGTGGCTGATTTGGACACCTTTTGAGTGCTTCCTTTTCCCACTCAGCCATGTAAAGGTTAGCAAAACCTGGGCTGAAACGCTTACCCATTGCGCAGCCACAAATTTGTTGGAAAATTTCACCAGCAAATTCAAAGTCATTGCCTTTCAGACTCAGCTCCAATAGAGCTAATACTTCTCTGTCCGGCCTGTTGGTGTCGGGGTAGTCGGCAAATGCTCTACGAATTGAATTAAGACCCTTTTCGACTTCAATGTTTGTGTACATAGCATCGACGTCCATCGTAATTAAGAATGAATTTGAAGGGACCGAGATCTTAGAGACCTGGGCTAGAAAGTCTTCAGTGTTTTTCAGATAGCTAAAATGTCTGTTTGCAATTGGCTGAAGATGGTAGTCGATAAATCCACTAATCCTATATGATTCCGAACCACAATCTGAAATAATGGGTCGCCCTGGTGGAGTCATTGGGTCGGTCCACGAGTCAATAGACTTATGGATTTTAGGAAGAAGATAAAAATGTACGTGGTTTCGAATCATCTTTTGCAAAGAGATAGTTAAATTGCTTTTCGGTTATCTTCTTGTTATCAACCATTTTTTTAGAATTTCGTTAAATTTGCTACAGTTATTTTGCCAAAGTGGTTCCTTTAGCTTTTGGTAATGTTTCATTCTTTTTAGATAACCCTTGTAGGGCATGGTGCTGCTCATAAGATAAATTTTGCTGATCATTTGGAAATGTTGTATTTTTAATACGCTCTGAGTACAGTTTTATACTTTCACCGATTGCTGGGTCAACCAGTTTCAAATTTGGTGCCCAGCCTGTTTTCTCAATGAATGGTGGAATGTTGCTAATCGAGTTTCGAAAACAATCTGCCAATTTGATGCGGTGGCCAAATTCAGCAGTTTCAATAAGGCCATTTTCTAAATCTGCATCCAAACCAATTTTGGGTTTTGGAGTTGGTACAAAGGTTAATCCAAAATTAAGCAGTGATTTTTCGGTTTCGCTTAACTGAGAACCAAGTAGGTTGACAATATTACTGCCTAGTCTAATTTCTGGGTGGCAGCTACCTTGACCCAAATCTAGTTTAAATTAAGGAAATTTAGCCAATTGCTATAGATAGTGTTAGCAGTCCCCTCAGTCCAATGTATATTGTCACGACACACACTGAAATCTGCGATTGGCAAGCGTGGTATGACAGTAACATTGGACTTAGGGGACTCTGCAATTCGATTAATTGCCTCAAGAATTTCCTTCTGGTTGTGGGTCGAGGTAGCTGAAAAGTTTAATTGGCTGAAATAAATCATAGTTTTAGGGAATTTTTTTTTCTTATCATGCTGAACATCAATCTCAGTCGAGTCTCAGTGTCTGAGAGTGGACTGTTCCGGTCATTGATACCTATATTAAGGATCAGTTTCTCAGGATGGACTGACCCTGTGTATCTATTAATGACAGTTCTTATGGCATTAAGAGATGCGCCAGGGAAGCAGGCCACCTGTATGTCTGGATGCGGGTCTACGTTGATTCTGCTGAGATTTGATGCTCCCACAATCAAGATTTTTTTACAAATAGTGGGAAGCTGCCAATTGGGTCTATTTACAGGCTCGTTCCGGAATTTCCAAAAGGTGTTCTTCTCTAGCTCAGTGGGACGGGTGGGTCTTCTGGGCTTACAAAACGGAGATGGGGTGAAACGAGGTTGTGGAATCTTTGCTACAGGTGGCTTTTTAACGTGATGATTTTCCACCAGCTACACGCTGTGGTAGTGATGGAAAATCATCAGGTGAAAATGGCGCCATAGGGGATGATGGGGATTCGGGTAGTGGAATCAAGGATGGGTCTACTGACGAAATGACACTAACAACGGGTTCAGAGCGTTTTCTGCGTGATGATCTTCCACCAGCTACGCGCTGTGGTAGAGGTGCACGATCAGCACGTGGAAATGGTGACATAGGGGGTGGTGGTGGCGATTCAGGGAGAGGGATCAAGAGCGGGTTAACAGGCGAATACTTACAAGGGGATGGTCTGTCATTTAGACGTTTAAGCGGTGGTGAAACCTCAGTGGGCGATCTTACTCTCTTCCTAGCCTGGGAGGGTGGAGCCACACATGTCTGTTCGACTGTTGGTTTACGCTTCGGCGTAACATTTTTTGTGCCAACAGTCGAACGGAAATGTGGGTCAATAGGCCTAATGAAATCATAAAATACTGCAATAGCGCTTCCACTGAGCTTTCTACCATGGTTGTTCTTGGCCCAGCGGATGGCAATGGACTTAGCGAGGCCGAGGTCAAGGTTGGGATGGTCTTGGGCGGAGAGGATCTGGGACCTTAAACACCCTAGCTGACAGTTATAATGACCAATCAGCGTTCTCACCATTGATTTTGCCCACTCAGAGTTCACCGACCAAATGTCAAAGAGGATATCATCATTTGGCATGGCCGGCTTCAGAAACTTACTAAGATCCCTTACCTTCTGGCCTAAGCCATTAGGCAAAGTATCCAACCTGAGGTGGTTGCTCAAAATACTAATATGGTGAAAACACTGGATCACCATATAGTACACCTTGACTAGGCGGGCTTGGGCAGACGGGTGGTGATGCGATTCACATCCCGCACCATCCCTTCGTCTACCTTTGCCCGGTCTGGCCATAGTGTACTTCTCAGTCAGGCAAATCCCAGTCAATCTTAATTAATCTTAATCAATCTTAATCAATCTTAATCAATCTCGATCAATCTCGATCAATCTCGATCAATCTCGATCAATCTCGATCAATCTCGATCAATCTCGATCAATCTCGATTAATCTCAATTAATCTCAATCAGTCTTAATCAATCTTAATCAATCTTAATTAATCTTAATTAATCTTAATTAATCTCACTCAATTTCAATCAATTTCAATCAATTTTAATCAATCGGTCGCTCCCTCGATCTGTCACACACACCCTCAAACAACCAAGCAACCAATCTCTCAATCAATCAGAAACACTCATAATCGATAAACCCGTTAATGACGCAATCATTCAATCATTCAATCAATTAATCAACCAACCTGACAAACAAGCAACTAATCACAATCAATCAATCAATCACGTATTCACGCAATCAGGTCAGACACCATCAATTAATCACGTAATCAGTAGGATACACTCAGACAGTCAATCAGTTAACAATGTAAACAGGCGCACACTTTACAAATCTTGACAAATGGTCTGTCTTTATATTTTCTAATTCAAGAGGGGTTAACTTACAGAGCTGAAATGGAAGGAATATGGTTAGTAGCAATGATTAATGACATGTTAATATTTAATACCTAAGAACAATCAATACAGAAATAACAATATAAATATTATAACTTACTCACAGCAATACAGGAATACAGTACTACACAGGAATATACAGAAATACACAGTAATGAAATTTTTCACATCGTCAGAGGGCTGGACGCGTTTCATGTTGATACACTTCTTCAGCAGCCTATTAGGCAAGTCTACCAGTCCAACAGTTTGCCCTACTATTTATTGGGCAAGTGATTGTTTTTTAGACTTAATCATTTTCTTTAAAGTTACTAAGTTGTTTGCTTTGAGGCACATGCCGCTAATAAGGTGTTATAATTCATTGTAATAATGTATTGTTGACTAATTGAGCTCTGGCTAAATGAGATGGTTTCACTTTGGAAAGGTGTCAAAGATTGAGCTACTTTCAATGGCTTAGCGGCGGACTGCTCAATGGTTCAAAGAGAGATAGTAATCTGACTTTGATGTGAACCATGAGGTCATTTGAAAGGCACGTAAGTGACCTTTTCAAAGTATAATAAATAATTTGGAATGCAAAGAAAACATTTAAAAGAAATAAGTGATTGATGGCCTTGTTTGAAAATCTTTGATCTGAATGAGTAATTTCGATTTAAAATGTTTTTGCTTTGTAATATAATTACTCAAATGTCAACAGTTTCCATGGCATTGGTTTCAAAGATTATCATTGCTTTGAGAATAAAGTCATTTTCTGTGAGTAATTTTCTCCCTAAAACTGATAAATGAACAAACAAATCGCATGATTGAATGATACAAGGATAGAAGGGAAGAAGGATGGGCATAGCTACCCATTCACCCAACCAATCAACCACCCAACCAACCACCCAACCAAGCAACCACCCAATCAATCACCCAACCATCCAACCACCCAACCATCCACCTACCCAACAAATCACGCAACCAACCACCCATCCACCCAACCAACTAACCAACCATCCAATACACCACCCAATCAACCAACCAACCAACCATGATGGAAGAATGGAGGGAAAGATGGAAGGAAGGGTATGGGGAGGAAATATTGGAGGAATGAGAGCTTGAAGGAAGGATGGGATGATGGAAAGAAGGAAAGATGAAAGGGATGAATGCCGGAAGGAAGGGATGAAGAGGGAGGAATGAATGAATGAAGGGATGGAGAGGGAGGGAGGAAGGAAGGAGGGAGTAGGGCGGAAGGAGGAAGTAGGGTCGAAGGAAAAAGGAAATGAACGAATGAGTGAACGAACGAATAAACGAATAAACGAATAAACGAATAAACGAATAAACGAACAAACGAACAAATGGACAAATGAACAAACGAATGAAGGAATGAAGGAAGGAACGAATGAACGAACGAATGAACGAACGAACGAACGAATGAACGAACTGAGGTGGATGGAAAGCACGAAGGAAGGCTGAAAGGAATGAAGGAATAAGGGAAAGAGTGAATGAATGAAGGGAGGAAGGACAGAATAACGGATAGAGGGAAGGCAGAATAGAGTGAGGAAGGGTGGACTGAACGACAGTTTTCTTGCTCAAACAATCATGCAATTCAAAAAGTGATAATAGGTTCAATTTAACCCTTCATGAGATTTATATATACCTTTTACTAGGTGGATCTAATGAAGGACTGATAGATTGCCTGACGATGTGGACGAATGTTATATACAAGTGGATTTATAAAGTAATAAAATAACGAAACTGGCACTGGCAAGTATGTATATGATATGGTCAAACGCACTGGCTCAGAATTTTCAAAATTGAAAAAATTCTTGTTTATTTTATTCCGTGAGATTGTTATTTTGTTTTAGAGACGCCATATGGCCTAATTATCACACAATGATAAATCACTGAGTGGTATCTTTGAAAACCTATTTCAGTTTGGCTTTTACTAAGATGTCACGTAGATTTGAATTTTTCTTAAATGCAATTACTGGGCGCTTGTTGAAAGGTTGTCTGAGATTGTCCTGTAAGTTGTGATATTCATCTTTTAGGATTTTGGCAATTTCAACATTTTTCCGATCGTATGTGAGAGTAAATGGGATAATCTCTCTTTGATCTAAGAGGCCTGGGTCAGAATGTATGCCCCTAGGCCATTGTGTTTCTAATTGTTTAATCCAGAATGATTCTTTTAGTTTTCTTTGTTTATCAGTTTCCTCTGGTGTGTTCGAAAGAGGTAGCTGTTCGATAGGCATAATTTCAAAGTCACGAGGGACTGAATGATCAGGAAGATTAAAATGTTCAGCCACATGTGTGTCTTCCTCTAGTCTAATATCTGAGAGGTGTCTAGTTGCACGCCATCTTAGTGGATTTTTAGTTTCGCCGACATACTGCTTTTGACACAATTTGCATGAAATTAAATAAATGACATTTTCAGAATCACAATCTAAAATTGACTGAATTTGAAATTTGCTTTTGTTTTGAAAGCTTGTGAATGTACTCTGGGAAGGAAGAAAACCATCCAATTTACACCTTTTCTTTTCGCATTTCCGAGATCCTTCTTCACCTACAATCGGACGATTATGACAAATTTTGGTAGGCCGAGAATTTCTGGCATGATCCGGAATGAGTTCCAAATTACGCAAAGTTCCAGACTTTATTTTACGTATGAACCGAGAAGAGTACCCTCTCGGTCTGAGAGCTTTGAATAAGGTCGAACATGATGATTCAAAGTTTTTCCTATCACTCGAATTTCTATGAAAGCGGATTATTTGTGATTTTACAAGTCCCTTGAAAGTATGCGGTGGATGGAATGATTTCTTGTGCAGTAGTTGATGGGAGTCGGTTGGCTTAAAATAAACTTTGTAGTCTAAGTAACCAGTTGTTTCATACTTTATACCTTTGTATAATGTTACATCCAGGAAATCTACGGACATCTCATCAATTTCAGCTTTTAGTTTGATATTCGGATCATGATTGTTCAGAATGGCTAAAAATTCATTAAATGCTTCTTTAGTATGTTGCCAGATCATGAAAATGTCATCCAGGTACCTGCGGTAAATGAGTGGCTGATTTGGACACCTTTTGAGTGCTTCCTTTTCCCACTCAGCCATGTAAAGGTTAGCAAAACCTGGGCTGAAATGCTTACCCATTGCGCAGCCACAAATTTGTTGGAAAATTTCACCAGCAAATTCAAAGTTATTGCCTTTCAGACTCAGCTCCAATAGAGCTATTACTTCTCTGTCCGGCCTGTTGGTGTTGGGGTAGTCGGCAAATGCTCTACAAATTGAATTAAGACCATTTTCGATATCAATGTTTGTGTACATAGCATCGACGTCCATGGTAATTAAGAATGAATTTGGAGGGACCGAGATCTTAGAGACCTGGGCTAGAAAGTCTTCAGTGTTTTTCAGATAGCTAAAATGTCTGTTTGCAATTGGCTGAAGATGGTAGTCGATAAATTCACTAATCCTATATGATTCCGAACCACAATCTGAAATAATGGGTCGCCCTGGTGGAGTCATTGGGTCGGTCCACGAGTCAATAGACTTATGGATTTTAGGAAGAAGATAAAATGTACATGGTTTCGAATCATCTTTTGCAAAGAGATTTTTAAATTGCTTTTCAGTTATCTTCTTGTTATCAACCATTTTTTGGAGAATTTCGTTAAATTTGCTACAGTTATTTTGCCAAAGTGGTTCCTTTAGCTTTTGGTAATGTTTCGGATTACTAAGCTGTCTATGTGCTTCTTTGATATAGTTGTTTTTATCCATTATTACAGTAGCTGATCCTTTATCTGCAGGTTTAATAACAATTTCATTATTTTTAGATAACCCTTGTAGGGCATGGCGCTGCTCATAAGATAAATTTTGCTGATCATTTGGAAATGTTGTATTTTTAATATGCTCTGAATAAAGTTTTATACTTTCACCGATTGCTGGATCAACCAGTTTCAAATTTGGTGCCCAGCCTGTTTTCTCAATGAATGGTGGAATGTTGCTATTCGAGTTTCGAAACAAATCTGCCAATTTGACGCGGTGACCAAATTCAGCAATTTCAATAAGGCCATTTTCTTAATCTGCATCCAAACCAATTTTGGGTTTCGGAGTTGGTACAAAGGTTAATCCAAAATTAAGTAGCGATTTTTCGGTTTCGCTTAATTGAGAAACAGCTAGCAATATTACTGCCTAGTCCAGTTTCTGGGCGGCAGCTACCTTGACCCGAATCTAGTTTAAATTAAGGAAATTTAGCTAATTGCTATAGATAGTGTTAGCAGGACCCTCAGTCCAATGTATATTGTCACGACACACTCTGAAATCTGCGATTGGCAGGCGTGGTATGACAGTAACATTGGCCCTAGGGGACTCTGCAATTCGATTAATTGCCTCAAGAATTTCCTTCCGGTTGGGGATCGAGGTAGCTGAGAAGTTCAGTTGGCTAAAATAAATCATAGTTTTAGGGAATTTTTTTCTTATCATGCTGAACATCAATCTCAGTCGAGTCTCAATGTCTGAGAGTGGGCTGTTCCGGTCATTGATACCTATATTAAGGATCAGCTTTTCAGGATGGACTGACCCTGTGTATCGATTAATGACAGTTCTTATGTCATTAATAGATGCGCCAGGGAAGCAGACTACCTGTGTGTATGGATACGGGTCTACGTTGATTCTGCTGAGATTTGATGCTCCCACAATCAAGATTTCTTTTACAAATAGTGGGAAGCTGCCAATTAGGTCTATTTACAGACTCGATCGTTCCGGAATTTCCAAAAGGTATTCTTCTCTATCTCAGTGGGACGGGTGGGTCTTCTGGACTTACAAAGCGAAGATGGTGTGAAACAAGGTTGTGGGATTTTTGCTACAGGTGCCTTTTCACGTGATGATTTTCCACCAGCTACACGCTGTGGTAGTGATGGAAAATCATCAGGTGAAAATGGCACCATAGGGGATGATGGGGATTCTGGTAGTGGAATCAAGGACGGATCTACTGGCGAAATCACACTAACAACGGGTTCAGAGCGTTTTCTACATGATGATCTTCCACCAGCTACGCGCTGTGTTAGAGGTGCAAGATCATGACATGGAAACGGTGACATAGGGGGGTGGTGGTGATCCAGGGAGAGGGATAAAGAGCGGGTCTATAGGCGAATAATTACAAGGTAACAGTCTGTCATTTAGACGTTTAAGGGGTGGTGAAACCTCAGTGGGCGATCTTACTCTCTTCCTAGCCTGGGAGGGTGGAGCCATACATGTCTGTTCGACTGTTGGTTTACGCTTTGGCTTAACATTTTTTGTGCCAACAGTCGAACTATATGGGTCAATAGGCCTAATGAAATCATAAAATGCTGCAATAGCGCTTCCACTGAGCTTTCTACCATGGTTGTTCTTGGCCCAGCGGATGGCAATGGACTTAACAAGGCCGAGGTCAAGGTTGGGATGGTCTTGTGCGGAGAAGATCTAGGACCTTAAACACCCTAGCTGACAGTTATAATGACCAATCAGCGTTCTCACCATTGATTTTGCCCACTCAGAGTTCACCGACCAAAGGTCAAAGAGGATATCCTCATTTGGCATGGCCGGCTTCAGAAACTTACTTAGATCCCTTACCTTCTGGCCTAATCCATTAGGCAAAGTATCCAACCTTAGGTGGTTACTCAAAATACTAATATGGTGAAAGCACTGGATCACCATATAGTACACCTTAACTAAGCGGGCTTGGGCAAACGAGTTGTGATGCGATTCACATCCCACACCATCCCTTCGTCTACCATTGCCCGGTCTGGCCATAGTGTACTTCTCAGTCAGGCAAATCCCAGTTAATCAATCAATCTTAATCAATCTTAATCAATCTTAATCAATCTTAATCAATCTTAATCAATCATGATTAATCTCAATTAATCTCAATCAGTCTTAATCAATCTTAATCAATCTTAATCAATCTTAATCAATCTTAATCAATCTTAATCAATCTTAATCAAGTTTAATTAATCTCAATCAATCTCAATCAATTTCAATCAATTTCAATCAATCGGTCACTCCCTCAATCTGTCACACACACCCTCAAACAACCAAGCAACCAATCTCTCAATCAATCAGAAACACTCATAATCGATAAACCCGTTAATCAAGCAATCATTCAATCATTCAATCAATTAATCAACCAACCCGACAAACAAGCAACCAATCACAATCAATCAATCAATCAATCACGTACTCACGCAATCAAGTCAGACACCATCAACTAATCACTTAATCAGTAGGATACACTCAGACAGCCAATCACTTAACAATGTAAACAGGCGCACACTTTACAAATCTTGACAGATGGTCTGTCTCTATATTTCCTAATTCAAGAGGGGTTAACTTACAGAGCTGACATAGAAGGAATATGATTAGAAGCAATGATTAATGACATGTTAATATTTAATACCTAAGAACAATCAATACAGAAATAACAATATAAATATTATAACTTACTCACAGCAATACAGGAATACAGGAATACAGTACTACACAGGAATACACAGGAATACACAGTAATGAAATTGTTCACATCGTCAGAGGGCTGGACGCGTTTCGTGTTGATACACTTCTTCAGCAGCCTATTAGACAAATCTACCAGTCCAACAGTTTGCCCTACTATTTATTGGGCAAGTAAATGTTTTTGAGACTTAATCATTTTCTTTAAAGTTACTAAGTTGTTTGCTTTGAGGCACATGCCGCTAATAAGGTGTTATAATTCACTGTAATAATGTATTGTTGACTAATTGAGCTCTGGATAAATGAGTTGGTTTCACTTTGGAAAGGTGGCAAAGATTGAGCTACTTTCAATGGCTTAGCGGCGGACTGCTCAATGGTTCAAAGAGAACCAGTAATCTGACTTTGATGTGAACCATGTGACCTTTTCAAAGTATAATAAATAATTTGGAACGCAAAGAAAATATTTAGAAGAAATTAGTGATTGATGGCCTTGTTTGAAAATCTTTGATCTGAATGAGTAATTTTGATTTTAAATATTTTTGCTTTGTAATATAATTACTCAAATGTCAACAGTTTCCATGGGCATTCGTTTCAAAGATTATCATTGCTTTGAGAATAAAGTCATTTTCTGTGAGTAATTTTCTCCCTAAAACCGATAAATGAACAAACAAATGGCGTGATTGAATGATACAAGGATAGAAGGAAAGAAGGATGGACATACCTAACCAATCACCCAACCAATCAACCACCCACCCAACGAACCACCCACCCAACGAATCACCCAATCAACCACCCAATCAACCACCCAACCATCCAACCACCCAACAAACCACCCAACCAAGCAACCAGCCAACCAAACCCCCAACAAACCACCCAACCAACCCCCCCCCCCATCCACACAACCACCCACACAAGCAACCAACCATCCAATCCACCACCCAATCAACCAACCAACCCAACCTGGTGGAAGAATGGAGGGAGAGATTGAAGGAAGGGTATGGGGAGGAAATATGGGAGGAATGAGAGCTTGAAGGAAGGATGGGATGATAAATCAGTGCTATTCCGATAATAAACAATATGCTCGCTTAAGTATCTGTTGGACGTCAATCGCATTATGCATATGAATGGGAGAACTCTGTCCCAAACTAACTCAGTGTCAGCCTGACTTGTCAAATTTAAAAGTGTCAATTTTAGTTAAACTACCCTACCCCAAGTTTGGATTTTTATGATACTTGCTCTAAGATTTAGTACATAAACTACCTTCTTGAAATCGGTTTATATGGTTACCAGGTTTATTACCTGGCTTGCTACCCGGTTTAATCTTTGATATTCGTATAACATTATGCTGTAGCTTCCACAGAATCGATTTAAGTGCACATACCTTTAGAAAGGTGATATTAATATGTTTGTTAAATAATTTTTATATTGGACCTGTGTTTTAAGTGAGTATAAATGCGGGTAAGACTACCGAGTAATAGTTAAACCAGGTTTAACACGTTAAACTAGGTATAGCTAAACGGCCTTATTGAATTCCACCCATTATGAGCATGTTCCTTTGTCACTACAATACCAGAGTAAATTTCAAATGGAGGGATACAGTTTTAGCTATACCCCGCCCATTTCTATCGAAACTCCACCCACACTCTCTCCGTGTTTGGATCAATCGATACATGCGCTCTCTGAATCTGAATTTCCTGAAAGCTATACATGTAGCCTCTTGTATAGTTTGAAGCTAATTTGACTGGGTGTTATTGCTGGCTATGGTAGCGTGTTTATTAAATAGTAAAGACATACAATTCGAGCAACTTGGCGGACTATTAAGCATTTATTACGGAGTAAATAGAGTCATTCACGGCGTACTGGATTATGGCATCAGCCTACATGTGACGAAGTTGATATGATTGACTGAGAAACTTGATTCATCCATTGCCTGCTGCCATTATAATAAATAGAAATTTCCATTAGATTCTGATGGAAACGTTTAACATACACAGCCAACTACATCCCTTATTTATTTTACAAAAAGCATATGCACATCATTTCACTGTGCGAATCAGTCCGAGTATGGTCATCGTTCATTAGAACGTAGGTTTCCTCAAAAGACAAAAGAAAATTACCAGAAATAGTCATGGACGGTTGATACTTCATTGTACGCAAGAAAGATATGCTTAGGCAGATTAAGTACTTCTCAACGTGAAGGACAAACAGTTAGTCAGCAGACAAAATCTGCTCTCGGAATACAACTGACGTATAATTTGACATTTGCATCCAAATGATGGAGGTTTGTTTAAGACAGATATTGTCCACATGCCTTTAAAAGGCCACCATCTCCTAGGCGATCGTGTTTATTTCTTGATTGCAATATTGACTAATTCTATACTTACCACCCAGAGGATAGGCATTATCTCCAGATAGTTTGGTCGCATTCATTATCTTAGCAAGCTAACTAGTAATACAGGTTAAAATATGACAACAATATCTTTCTTTCCACTATTCACATATCTATCACACATTTCGATGTTTACAAACCTAGGCTGTAAGATGATAAAAAATAGAATGAAATTATCCAGGCGTAGCGTGCATTTTTTTACACTTTTCGCATTAAGAAGGCATTTTAATGATTTCCTCTCCAATGAAAATCATGTTTTTTTAAATACTTGCAGCTTAGTTTAAGTGATCTTATTATTATAGGCTTATTCCAACTTATTAATCACGCCGCCCACTGCCGATGTGCATATTGCCGTTGAGACTGTCTGTCTGTCTGTCTGTCTGTCTGTCTGTCTGCCTGCCTACCTGCCTGCCTGCCTGTCTGTCTGTCTGTCTGTCTGTCTGTCTGTCTGTCTGCCTGCCTGCCTGCCTGCCTGCCTGCCTGCCTGCCTGTCTGTCTGTCTGTCTGTCTGTCTGTCTGTATGTCCGCCTGCCTGCCCGCTTGCCCGCCCGCCCGCCCACCCGCTCGCCCGCCAACCCGCCCGTGCGTACGTACGTACGGTCGTCCGTCCGTCCGCCCGTGCGTCCGTACATACGTACGTACGTATGTATGTATGTATGTATGTACGTTTGCCTGCCTGCCTGCCTGCCTGCCTGCCTGCCTGCATGTTTGCCTGCCTGCCTGTCACGATGGATGGACGGATTTCTGACAGGCAGACTGGCTGCCATGAAGGCACGTGGGCAGGCAGACCTCTGCAGCGTGATTCGAATCCGTGTTTCTCTGATTGATCCCACACTCAAACATATGGATAGGTGTAAAGACTTGCACAGTCCTCGTTCTTTGGAAGTGGCCATTAAAAGTCTTCCCATATCGCATGGTGTCTGTACCATAGCGGATTTAAAAGACCTCGTACATCTGAAGCCCCATTAGTACTTCAGAAGGGGCTTCAGTAGTGACTACGCTCTGATTGCGTAAATGGCAGATGTAAGCCCTATCCTCTGTGTCTCTAGCGTCATTGCTTGAAACAGCTGCAGATAATATACATAGTAGACATAGCAACTAGCTAGGCCTAAGTGAGAGTTGTAGTCCAGTCAATCTACGATATTATGTGTCAGCCAACCACAAATTGCAATAGAATCATTTTTTCTTCAATTTCCATTGGAAAAAGATCCCTAGATTGCCATATGAACGCTATCGTACTTAGCTACTGATCGTGTTGCTGGCAGCGTTTGAGGCCGTACACAAGTCGTAGTGCGTGTATAGTTACTTTCTGAGAGACACATTATTGCATCAGATAATCTAATCACTCACCTGGCATACCGCTGTACAGATATGCCATAGAAGATTGACTTATAGTCGCTTCATTATCAGCATCCGCATTAAGAAATATCTGATCTTGGGTGCAAAAATGAACACAATGTTATTAGAAGGAATAAAGCTTCAGAGCGTTAGACCGCCACTTGTACCTATACCCGTGAAGTCCCATCACATTTCAGGAATAGCATGAGCGAATTCTGGACATCCATTCATCATATGACGTCATAATCAACTACGTGATATGTATGATGACGTCATAATATATGAAGTCATGAATGACGTAGATAAGTGCGTCACGGATGCATAATTTGTGACGGAGTAAGCGTTGTTACTATTTAATAAACATGATGTTGAATGTTTTGAAACTAGTTTTACTGAGTGATTTTGCTGCCAGAGGAAGCAACAGCACCCAGCCAAATTATTTTCAAAATATTCAACAGTTTTTCTGAAAATTGATAGTCAGTGAGTTTAAGGATTTATAGATCCCAACAGGGGCGATGCTGGGTGGAGCAAGGCTAAAGACGGACGGGGCATACTAAAACTGGAACCCTCCATTAGTTACTGCAGACATTTCTACCCAAGATATTTCTATTTAATTTTATGTTCCTTTGTATTGGATTCTTTTCTTCTCATTCCATCAGTCGTGAAGAAGATCTCACATCCACAGTTTGGCATTTCACTGTTAAATGTGTTCACATGTTAATGTCGATTGTACTATCAGAACGTCTGCATCACCCTGGATATAGCGTGTTTCATTCACATCCGAAACAGTAGGTAAACAACGCCGTGAAAAAAGGTTGTATACTGACGTAAGAACTTGGTCAGCACAAATTTCATTGTGCACCATGGTCTGACGTCAGACTACAAGCATGCAATGACCCTGTGGCAACGGTAGAGCACAACCCTCTCCCACCATTTCCCTCAACCTTGTCATAACAGAATTTGGTGAACACAGTGTGTTTTGCAATAGGATCTTACATCGGACTACAATCTTAGAATGCTGTGTGTCAAGACAACTTACTGCCGACCGCCTCACAACAAAGCAATTTATTCTCATATTCAACCCTTCTGTGAACCTAGTGTCTGAAGGATGTGGCATGAAATTGGTAGGAAAGTTGGTAAAGAAAAATAAATACAATTTTAAAGAGAACGATATGATTTATTTATCAGATCAATAAAGCATGTTGAAAATGCAATAAGGTACTATAAACTCGGGTTTATAGCAAACAACTGCAGTCAGTCTATAAATAAAGCTAATGGCAGCTTACGCTTCGTCAGAAAGTTAAACTTAAAAGAAGCCCAAGAACCAGAGATGTTCAACTGAAATATTAGAATTTGACAAAAGTCACATTTCTTATCGTTTCTTCTCAGCCAACATTGGCTAAAATATGCCACCTAATTAATAGCAAGGGTGTCCTCTGACGTCAGACATGGCGACACAAGATCTTACCAATCAAACTGTCCTTACCAATCAAACCCTCACATAATGGTCCGTAGACCTACAATCAGATAGGATCCTTCGTTTAATGTTGGGTAAATCATACCAAATGTTTAGTACTAGTTTTTAAACCATTTCCAGCCATTTTGTAAAACCAAGATGGCCAATGAAATAAAGTTTGACAATGAGATTTATGTACATAATTTTAGTCTTGAAACGAACCTCCATAGTGTCTTTTAATCAAGTTTGATTGAGGAACTGACAAGCGGTTATAACCCCCCCCACCCCCACCCCACCCCCACCCCACCCCCACCCCACCCCCACCCCACCCCACCCCCACCCCACCCACCCCTACCCCCCAAAGATAGGCCTACCCAGATAGATAACGCTGGCATTTTTATTGCTAGTAATTAAGGAGAGAGGTGATGGGCCAAGGCGGTGAGAGGGTACAAGTCAGTTGCTGGGTGAGTAGGTCCGCATAAAACTTACTCTTTCAGATAGTTGGTGTTCTGTGTTTCATTCTCGAAGTTTGAATTGAGCTTGGAAAGTATTGTAATTAAGCTTAAAGTATAATATGAATTTGAGTTGTGTTGTACTCACGTAGTCGCGCAGGTCGCTGTGAAAATCTAGTGCGAATTGCGTAAAGTTGAGTTATCCGCGTACAATTATTAACCATGTAGCCATTCTCATTAAGTATGTATTGTTTTATTACATTATCATTTATAACTTCGTTTATAACTTCGCATTTGAGCAGTGTAACAGTTTAGATTAAATATATATAATTAAAGTTGCTATTTAATGTTAAAACGTGTTTACTAATTTAAAATTGGCCTGATTAGTTTGTGACGGATGTGGTAATTAGCCATTATTAGACCGCTCGGTCATAGGAGGGAGGGAGAGAGGGAGTGAGGGAGGGAGGGAGGGAGAGGGGAGGGGGGAGGGAGGGAGGGAGGGAGAAGAGAAGAGAAGAGAAGAGAAGAGAAGATAAGAGAAGAGAGAGAGAGACGAGAAGAGAAGAGAGGAAAAGAGAAGAGAGAGTGAAATAATTCAGTTATTAATTTTCCTGGCAGGACATTTATGAATCAAGTTCACGAATATAAAAAATAATAACACAAAATCGATAAAAATAATAAATGAAACGCACATATCAGTCACTCGGATTTTAACATTACAGTTACGCCTGTCTATAGATGGCCTACAAGATGGTGGTGCTTTAACCTGTCTTAAGGAACCGCCATCTTGTGGCCTGAACGCCATTTCTACGCTGAATGATCACATGGCTTTCGTGATCACTCTTAGGTGTTAATAACATCATAAATAATAACTGACAATAAAAACACATTTTGTTTATTAAGAACATTTATGAACGCAACCTGCTTTTTGGTCCTATGAAGTGAGCTGTGAATTTATTATGGTCGATTTATTTTATTTATTTAGCTGTGACGTAATCCATGATCTGATGGGTTCAACATGTGTCTGCAGACAATTGTTATATAGTGAAACTTGTCTATAGAGATCACTCTATAGATCATTCAGAAATGTAGTTATTAAAGATAGGTGCTCACTTAGTGCAAGTCAGTTGCCATATGAAATGGCATTTGGGGCCACAAGACGGTGGTTCATGGTCTTAAAGAGCCCCCGTTGGGTGGCCCTAAAAGCGGGTGTCTGTTATAGACAGGTTTCACGCTTCTGTATATGGAATAGATATTGATGCTTGAATATTGATAGCACATAGAGTATGTTCGTTTACTCTTGGTTGTCTGAATAGTACCTTTTCTGCCAGAACACGTCGATCGAACATATCCTGATAATACGGCTTACCGGGCTGGTAAAGGGCCAATACCAGCCAAATACGGAACAGTTAGTATTGGCCCTGCGCTGGCCCAATAAGGCGTGTTATCAGGGATATTATGGTGTCCACGGATTTATTGCATTGGTTCCATTCTGCTTTAATCTTCATTGATCATCGAAGAGGGATGAAGCCGAACTAATAAATCCCCCGACTGCATAAGAATCATCATTAATTTCCTTTGAAATGCAGGCAATTAAGGATTCTGTTCTATTTAGATCTATGTTATTTTTCTTTTACAGTATATAGTATTTTGTTTTAGATGGAGCCAGTGAAGAAACACCAGCTGAGAAATGTTCAAAGAATGACGAATCAGACGTTTCATCTGTAGACGATTCTGCTACATGGATATTGAATACCACTGACCAGCACATTGATCCACCAATCGAAGACAAGTCAGTCTCGAAAACCGAATCTGGAGTTAATGACAAACCACAGCATGTCACCAGAACTCAAAATGTGTTGACGTTGGTGAGGTCTTTCTGTGTAGTGTTAATGCTGATCGTCTAACATTAAGTGAACACTGTTGTGCGGTTGTCAGCCAAATAAGCGATCCTGATAGTACCAGATATCGGTCTGTCATTTTGAACCAGACAACCGATACAGTTTCCAGTAATAAAACAGCATGGCTGCAACAGGCGTTGTAAATTAGATTATCTAATTTTAAGTACAATCCTAAAAATGGCACAGTTTACTTCCTGCCATCTGCTCTTTTCGTTCCTCCTGGAGACAAACGCAACAAACAACAAAAGAACACAAATTTGTGTGACCTCTGGCTTCCACTCCTGGCACAACATAAAGGAAAAACAAAAGGTGCATTGTCAAACACAGTACCACCGGACTGCAATCACTGTCGCAGAAAGTTTTCAGTCACGTTTTGACAAACCAGAAAGAACATTGCCCATGATTATAGACATTGCAAAGTAGAAATACAATGTATCAACATATCTTACTGAATATTGACCAGGCCATCCATTATTGTGGTAAACAGGGAATTGCTCTCAAAGGACAACGCGAGGGCATAGTGGAAATTGACTCGAACCAGAATCCAGGGAATATTTTTACACTGCTCCGAGAGTTGGCCAAAGATTGCCAAATAGTAAATGAACATTGGATTCAACCAATGAACAGAAATGCCACTTATCGTCTAGCAGAGTCTCAGAATGAAATGATCCATGTTATATTATACAAGCTGATCGTATTGCTGAAATTAATGAGGCTGGAATACACACAGTAATGGTTGATGAAGTTACCTCAAGCAATGACGAGATTATGTCTATTTGTGTCCGATTCGTTGACAAAGACAAAAACATCCGAGAGGAATTTCTCAAATTTCTGGACATCCGCAGGATTACGGGTAAAGCGATAGCTCATGCTATCCTGGACTTGTACAAACCAGTAGGCTTAGATGTGCAACAACTACGTGGCCAGTGTTATGACGGAGCCTCAAACATGACAAGTGCTATAAAGGGCATAGCCGGTATTATTTCTCAGCAAGTTTCCAATGCCCCATATACATATTGCAATGGGCATATACTCAATCTTTCAATCGCTTCCAGTTGCAAAGAAAACAATATACAACACGTTCTCGCTACAATGAAGGATATTGCAATATTTATCAAGTAGTCACCAAAGCGAGAAAGCCTGTTGGAGATGATAGCCTCAAAGCGAGTTATAGATCTGGGAGCCAGAGAGGTAATAGTTGGAGTGTGCAAAACGCGATGGTCAGAGCTGGACAAAGCTTATGAGCATTTCTATTTGACACTTCCTTTCTTAGTTGAGTGTTTTGAAATAATCAATGGCACTCATCCAAACGTGGGTGAATTTGATAACGATTATACAGATGGGTGGGATTCCGGGTCAAAGAAAGAGGCATCCATTCGTCTGAAAGCTGTGTGTAATTTTGGCTTTGTAGTTGGCCTTGTGTCACTCTATCACCTTCTGCACCCACTCCATGGTGTTACTGTCAATCTACAGGGCCGTACAATTGATATTGTCAAGGCTTATCAACAGGTCAGACGGCTTCAGACCTTGATGCAGTTAGACAAGATGTTGAAAACCAGTTCAAGAAAATTTATACTTAATCAGTATGGCTTGCTGAGAAGATTTCTGTAGAGTCTTCTATACCACGGATTGCCAAACGCCAACAGCATCTACAAAATCCACAAGCTGACAATCATGTGGAATATTTTAGGCTTACCATCGCCATATCTCTGCTCGATTGTCTCATTTGTGAGATGCAAACCCGATTCGACAACATGTCCCAATGAGCTGCGATGTTTCTCTGGCTTGTTCCGTCAATCTTCTGCAACACTGCAGTGGACACAAATACCGAGGGCGAAGCAATTGACTTATACAAAAGTGATTTGCCTAGTCCTGACTTGGTGGAGTTATTGTGCTGGCGAGACAAGTGAAACCAAGGAACCAGACGGACAACAGCCAGATTCACTTTTAAGTTCGCTAAAGGAACGTGACCAATTTCGTTTTCCGAACCTTTTTGTCTTGTCTTATCAAGACTGCCTCTACCCCTGTGTCACTAAGACTAAAGAACTGGTTGCGAACCACAATGGAAACCAGTCGCATCTCAGCCCTTGCACTGATGAACATCCACTATTGTCACAATGTTAATTACGAGAAGGCAGTCAGCATACGCATGAAGCTTCACCTACGCCGCATGCATCTAGCAAACCTTCTGTTTAAATAAGTTTCAAGTGTGTGACCATGAAGAATAAATATGCTAGTGTATTTCGCAAGTGAAGCAGCTTTGTCCATGCTCTGACTCGCAAACAATGCATTTTCTCTCAACAGTCAGAACTGTTACAATCTGAGACTAGCCATAAGATGAACTGTCTACTAATCTAGGTTTAAAAAATCATTAGCCATTTTAAAATCAGAGACCAAATATGAAAATTTATTCATGTAAAAATAGTTCTGTTAAATATTTTGAAACAAACTTGACTAGAGGCCGTTGTTATATTAGGCACCAGCAGCTTCCAGTCAAATTGGTTTCAAAATATTCAAACACTTTCATGGTATGGTAGCTTTGAAGGTAAGATCATGTAATTTGAGTTTCGGGAGTCAGAAGGTGAATATGCCTATGTTTATATTCTGAGACTGAAAATGGCTTTGAGCTTCGTTGAATACAGCCGGCTTTATGCCACCTTTTCTATGCGTTATTTCTATATGGGTAATGTCCATTGTGATATGTTTGTCTTATATAATACCCAGCCTTCTCATCCCACTCCAAGTCTTGAAATAACGTTTAAAGGTGCCAATAACCGACAAGGCTACAAAATTATTTCATAATAATAATCCTCGTTTCAATAAGTTTAAAAAAATGTGTTTCAGAAACCTTTCAGCATACACACATCAAAATCTTAGAAACTTTGTTTAAGACATTTTGCATTGAAAACTTTATTTCTGGTGTATGTTAAAGTTTCTGAAACAGAATCTCAGATACAAGGTCTCTCTGATAATAGCGCACTGTCTTACATGTGAAATTGTGTTTCTGAAGCGTGTATATGTCTCGCATAAGTAGAACCTTGCTATACTATCATAGACATAGTGTCTGATACTGTGTTTCAAAACCTCTCAACATATACCAAAATAAAGTTACTGAAACTGTGTTTTATGAACAAAGTTACTGAGATGATGATTTGTGTATGCTGAAAGGTTTCTTAACAAAATTTATGAATTTTATAGCAACAAAGTTTCCTTGATCCAGACTAACAATTCTAAGAAAAAGAATTTTTGAAATAAAATTAGTGATACTAATAAGTTGACACCAGAGCACTTACAAGTCTATATTTCTACGACTGTTCTAACATTTAAAACCAACAATCTCCAGCCCTGACCACACACGACCCCCATGTATACCACCACACCAAAAAATAGTAATCATTATTTGAGGTCTGAGAATAGTTTAGCCCTTCTAATTTTGATCGAATTGTTGTATTTTGACCTTGAGAAATGCAGGATATGCATCCTGAGAGCATCTAGATTTCAAAATTTTCTGAGCGAGGACGCCGGAGCCCCCGCTCCCCACCTCCCCTTGTATAGAAATTCCTATGACTACATTGACCAATCGATTTCTGTATAGAAATTCCTACGTCTAACACAAAAGAATAATGCAATCCAAATTTGTCTAACTTTTTCACCATCAGATAAAAATTCCAATATCGCAACGAAATGTCAAGTTGTGATCATGGCTCATGGTGGCTCTGTTTTTTTCGGAATAAATTTCCCTTAACAAACTGTCATGGTGCTTAATCCCCAATCCTATTTTCTAAATTTCATCACAATTCTCTCAACAACCCCCCCCCCCCCAACACTGTTCAAGTTGTTTTATTAAAATGACATCACCATGATGGTTGCCAGGCAAATCAACCAATCACGGTCTCTTGAATAAACTTAGATCAGGTTTTGCCATAGAGTATATGGTCTTTTTAGATTCAAATCAACTGCTCAAGCGTGGGTGTTCAAATGAGTTTCTCAAAATACATCAACATCTAATAAGGTCATGGACCTAAATCGATTTATCTAATATCAGTTTTGCTTAGACAATTTCGTATCTTTATGCCATCATGCTGCTTCCTGCCAAATATAACTCAGCTCAGTGATTTCTGAAAAGTAATTTAAAGGAAATTGGTGAGACAGACAGACGACAAAAGGTTGTTTATAGCATATTAAGCAAGAGACCCAAGGGCCTTAATACTCACCTTGAACATTAGCACATGAACCATTAGCATTTGAACAGAGATAATACTTTAAATTCAGCAATGAAAAGACATAAAAAACTAAATTGGGAAAAAAATATAATCGATATTTAGTGGGAAATTGATGAATCAGATTCAGATTGACCCTTAGGTTCCATCCAAAATTCAATATGGCCATTAACCGCAAAATTGTGATTGGTCCATGGTAACCAGTAAATTTGATCCTGTTCCGTACAGCAGTTCCTAAAAAGTCATTTTGTAAAACAAGATGACCAATGGAACAAGCGATTAATGAGGAGTAGCGTTTTAAGCGATTTCCAGCCAGTTTTCGGAAAATTCAAGATGGTCGCCGAACAAATTAGCCAATCAAAATTCTGTATACAGCTTCTGAAACATACCGCTCGAGGATCCTTCCATCTGAGATTGGTTAAAATTGGCAGTGGTTACTAAGGAGTAGGCTTTCAACTGATTTCCAGAAAGTTTAAAATGGCCACCGGAAATATTGACCAATCAGAATTCGCATTGCAAGTGTTGAGGCTTACCAGCATAGAGTTAGTCCATCCAAGTGTCATTAAAGTAAGTCGGGACATTTATATCGGAGGAGTAGCGTTTTAAATGATTTCCAGAAATTTTAAAGCAAATCCAAGATGATTGGCAATCAAATTTGGTAGAAATCGGTAAAAGTATTAAATGAGAAGATGCGATTTTACGAATGGTTAGGCGACCGATGGACGGCAACCGTGGCACAAGCTCACTTGGCCCCGAAGGATCAGGTGAGCCAACAGGTCTGTAACGCTTATCTGGATCATTAGCATTTAAACAATTTGCATTTAAATAGACGTGATGCATAATTTTGGGAAAATTCAAGATTGCCATAAAAAATTGACCAATCAGAATTCTCGTTAGATATCTTGAAGCCTAACGCCCTAGGCCTGTTCCACTCAAGTTTAACTGAAATCAGGCCATTGATTACAGCGAATTAGCATTTTCAAAAAATGAACCAATCAAAATTCCGAATAGATATTCTAGAGCCCACGCCTCTATGATCCTTGCTACCAATGTTGGTTATGATCCACCTAGCGGATGAGGAAGAGGTGCATTTTTAAAATTTTCGGTCAATATTTTATCAAATCTAACATTTCGCCCAGAAAATGTCCAAGTATTACGAGTTCCCTATCAATTAGAATAGTGAAATGACCAGTAGTCAGTTTCAGAATTGCGTGCTCTACATAACTGGTGCTCACCTTGCAGCTCATCTTATGACAATGTATCTTATGGAATCTCACCGAGCTGACCGACATTTGATAAAATGCGCACAAAATGCACAAAATGATCTGTTAGAGCTATCAGATCTTGAGGAGTCAATGAAATCTGTTACGTGCATTGCTAGAAGCGCCCTAGTTCCATTGGCTTTCCGCCCGCCGCCAGCATGCTCCATGACGGCGAGGCGCATATTTCAAGAACTGTGAGATCGCAGTCACAATACAGGCTTCAGTAGCGGTTCAATATCAGGTTAGATACTGTATAAAATTAAACAATTAATCACGTTAATTTATCTTATACATGATATACCTCTGATTAGTTGTGATTTATTAGGTAATCGGTCAGTAAGTGTGGCAGCAAATTCGGAAGAGCTAACTTTCCAGAAATGTAAAATAATAGGGCTAGACACGCGTGCACATGTGCATGTTTGGGTGACATGAACATGTTTACAAAACCGTAAATGTGTACACGATGTTAAATCTAAGATAGAGCTCAAATAAAATATAGGCATATACATTTTCATTTTACTGACACGTTAACTCTTCCGGATTTGCTACCAAACTCGCTGTCAGACAACCTAATTCACACTCCCACTCACGTTTTTGTCACATTGTCAAAGTTGTCGGATTCTCCGAATTTGTTTACATTTTCCGAATTTTGTCAGATCATGGCTCAATACGGTGGAATCCTAGAGCATCACAACACCCTTTCTTGTGGTAAAACTTGTTTCGACTCGGACGAATAGTTTGTGGATATATTGCCAGACACTTACAATCTGAGTGTAACATGTAACTTGATTGCTAAGTTGATGATCATGGTCATCGCTTTGATATCCTGGGCCCACCCCACCCAACCCTACCCGGGGCCAGGGCCAAATAATCTAAATGTCATCATGCACTCCACAATCATATGGCCATGGGTAACTAATCTACCAAATTTGGTTGAATTCCGTCCACCGGTTGTATTGCAATCAATTTCTTGACGTCTTGGCCAAACAGAAATGTCGGTGGGTATGTTATGGGTAACAAACATACCAAATTAGTTTGAATTCCTCAGAACGGTTTGGGAGGAGATAGCATGAATTACATTTTCTTAGTATATTTGTCCAGTTTACCCTTCTCCCTGACCTCCCATGTGTCGTCACCCAATCCGCAATTGTATGGCTAGCCTGAAAACATAATTTTGATGAATTCCACCCAACGGTTTGGGAAGAGATAGCATGACGGACGGAGAAATGGATGAAGAGGATTATAACATCCCTGACGAGTTTTCAAAATATGGAGATAATTATACGTATTGAGTCTCGGTGCTCGAGCGCAGACATTGCTTTGAATAACCAACACCCTTTGTCAGAATGCTACATATACTGTATGTATAAATGACAAAATTACATGTATTGCTCGCCCTCCTTCTCCACTCCTGTATCGAATACCGTGCGTGCAGGCTGTTGATGTTTGCGCTATGTTCACGAAACTTCATAAATATAAACAATGAAATTGCTTGATAAGAAATAAAAGAAAACCACTAGTAATATTACGTCACAAAGCAGGAGATCAAAGGAGTGCAAGTATGGCCACATACAGTGGAGCTATATGAGTGAACGTGTGTTAGTAGGATGGCCTCGCAGTGATTGATCGACGCAATTAATGCACTGGTCAACGTTGTAATTGTCAGGGTATGTCACTATTCAAGCCATTTGCACGGCAGAAGATGTTTTGTTTAATTAATCACTGGAATAGCTGGCTCGGCAAACTGAGTAAGTTATTCGACTGGCAAATTTTCAAAATTGTCTTGGCTTTATGGGCGAATGCGCGTTCAGCAAATGTAATCAGAGATTACGTACCTTCGGCCTCCAGGTTGTCACTCCTTAAGAGGTTTTCGGATTTTCCAGATTTTTTCGGATTTCGTAGGATCACGCCAAAGGTTTTTAAATCATAGTGTGTAGTCGCACCCTTTTTCGTGTTAAAGTTTGAGCAATATCAGACCGGTAGTTTCGGTTTCCAAGATATTGATAGATTCAGAATTTAATCAGATTCGGATCCAGATTATTTTATCCGGAAGACGGCCAAAGGCTGGACACATTTGACGGCAAGTTCATTCCTTATGCCAAAATTTGAACCAAATCTTATCAGTAGTTTTTTAGATAAAGATATGGATAGATTGATGGACAGATGCACGCACAGACAGACTTGATCGCAATACCCTCTTCTCTTTACGGGCCGAGGTAAGACTAATCAGCGTATTGTGGTCTTCCTTAGCCAATCTTGCACATCAAAGGGTTAATCGCAATTGTCTGCTGTTGATCCGCCCAGGAATTGATGAAATACTAATTTTAGTTTTTGTGTTAATTGCTAATCGTGTGATTAAATTTTCGGTAACAGCATAACAATTACCATAACATTGACTAACAGCACCAATATTCTGGAACTACTTTAACTGGGAGATGTTGTAACCTCAAGAAACAACATCTTATAATTAGATCTATCAAGAAGATAACATGCATGCATGTGACAGCCTCGTGTGCGAGAACAGTACTGTACGGTTAGCCAACTAATCAATAAGGTATGTTAGCATTGGTACAAAACGTTGCTAAAATACCAAGTTTCAGTAATGCTGGTAAATGTTCGGATTATCATGGCGATAACAAGTATCAATTGATATGCTATTATTAGTTCTTTTTCAAAGAACAAAGCCCCAATAATTTATAATAAGGTTTCCTGTACTTGCTGGTTTCGAGCAGATGTAGTCCACCATTTTTACTATCTGGCAGTGGTCTGATTACTGGACTCTGTTGTCGTGATTCTGACGCTATTTGTTGAGGATGTGGACGTGATGTCTATTGCTATCTGTTGAGAACGCGTGATCGGATTCTGTGATCATGCCTTATTTGTTGAGACTGCAGCCTCTGCGATGATCATGATGATTAATGGTGTTATAAGCTGTTAAGTTTGCAGCCTCTGTGTCTGTAGTCATGATGCTGGTGTTACTTATTGAGACTGAATGCTACATGAGCTTGCGTCGTTTCGCTTGTAGATGGTCTGCCTCTTGTGAGGGTGTTTTCTCCGAGTACTGCTTTTGCGGTGTTGTGGTTCTGGACTATTGGACTCATTGCCATCATCATTATCTAAAATACAACATTAGCAATGAATACAAGTTTATGCAAAACAGTATCAGATATAGGGAGGTAAATACGGGCACCCCGCTGGCTGTACCATTCTTCTACCTGTAGCTATTGTATTCTAATAAAATGTTAGAGGACCCTGCTATCATTAGAAAGGTTTTCCCAGGTCTGGGTTTCATGTAATACATGAATATTTTGAGCGTCATGGATCTAATTTGACTGGAAGCTGATGCTGTCTAGAACAGCAGGAGCTTAAAATCCAATCACTGAGAAAATTCAACAGTCTAACGTTTTTTACTTGCACAATGTAATTTCAGATTTATAGTGTTAAAATGATAGAAATGTTTTTGTTGGACCATGGTGTCTGTGTGCTCTAGAACTGTAGAAATGTTGTCGTTTATAATTGGGCCAGTGCTGTGACATAACATTTTGATGTGAATGTCATCAGAAAAGCTAATAATTAAAACTTAGTGTACTCACTGAAATTAGGATACCCACATTATACTGCTAATTTGCAGACAGAGAAAAGGTAGCATGCCTATGTGGACCGGTGAGTGACGAGATCCGTATGATCTTGCCAATTTTACATGCATTCACACGAAGGTATACACTTAGAAACAGCGTGTAGGCTACTCTAGGTTTAGGCGCATCAATGGAATGTTCTACCTGGAATTATCCTGGTTTCTGGTGGGTCAGTCCGGTAATGGAGGACACTCAGCGGTATAAGCAATGTGTTGACTCAAGCAGTCAATTTGAAGAGGCTTAGGAAACGCACACGCCCTTTTGCTTATGAACTACTTAGGTACTAAAGCGTTCCTTGTTTCCAGAAAAGATTACGCTCCAGTCTATTGCAAAGTGCTTAACCACAAACCAGTAAGCATCTGTGTTGTAAGAAAAGTGGGGATTGGCATCGTGCCACTCCACCCGTGTGTCTGTTTGTCGGTGAAGAGAATCGATTGTAACACAACTGTTTCGGAACGGAATTCAACCAAATTTGGTATGTGTCACCAAGCTGTGTGCGGAGTGCAAGAACACATTCACATTTGGTGCAGCACCACGCCCACCCCAGCAGGCTGTGAGGTGGGTGAGTGGGTGGGTTGGGGTGGGTTGAGGCAGGAGTCAAGAGCTCGAATTGATTGTAACGCAACTCCTCTGAAGCCGTCGGATGGAATTCAACCAAATTTGATATGAGTTAGCCATGTGATTGCGGAGTGCAAGAGGACATTTAGCTCACGCACAACACCCCACCCCAACACCCCCACGCCGAATGAGTGGTGGAGGGTTCAAAGGTTCAGATTTTGCATGTATGTTACCAATATGATTGCGTAGTCAGTGCAAGATCACATTGACCTTTGGCTCCGCCACCACCCTCAAGGAGCGGGTGGGGATCAAAAGATCAAAAACTGAATGTAGCATAATTCTTCCGAAACCTTTAGATGAAATTCAAACAAATTTTGTATGTGAGTCACCCATATGACTGCAGATTGCAAGAGAACATTTAAATTTGGCTCAGGCCTGGGGACATCATTTACATTGTCGAGTCATCGACCGAGCAAATTGATTCTGTTTGATTTAAAGGCTTGTCAAAACGTAATAAGTACTAAGAAAAATCTAAACAAAAAGATCACATCAATTTATTATTTTTGAGTCGTGTTGCTAAAATACATATTATTAGCCATAACTCTGGAACGCAAGTCGCTAGACCCGACAAATTTGATACATATATTGATATCATGAGTGGCTTGAGAACATTTTAATTTGGACTCAAAAGGTAAAACATTGAGGTCACAGGGTCACTTAGTGCTAACCGGAATACGGATTTTCGTCAATAATTCTGCAATGCAAGAAGGTAGAATCACCAAATACACCGCATGGATTCATCTTGTCGTTGGCTAGAACAGGAATTTTGTTCCAGGTCAAAAGTGCAAATATCTAGGTCACAGGGTCAATTAGTTAGTGCATCACGAAATATACATTTTAACCATAAATCTATATTATAGATGGCTACAGTTCTATGAGTTTCAAATCATCAAATATCCAGGTCACGGGATCATAAAGTGCATACTGGAATACACATTTTTGGCCATAACTCTGGAATGCAGGACGGTAGAATCACCAGATCTAGCATTGTCGAGATAGAGTGCAAAGACGTGAGTCAACATCTCCCGCGAGTGAATTATAGTTTGATTAGAATCTGTTGATGCCTTAGGTAGCAACAGCTTCCAGTGAATTTACTTTTAATGTAAATTTTATTGTATGGTTGCCTTGAAAATGAGATATGTGGAAATCGTCGGTGAAGGGTTTAACTTTTAAGTCCAGAGATTTCAGTTTTTCAATCTGCATTGGTCGATAAGCTGTTGAATATTTTGAAAATAAGTTGCCTCAAATATGTTGCTGATATAGATCAACTAAATTAATTTATAAATCAATTAAATTTTCAACAAAATGGTCATTACAATATATACATTATACATCATAAAGAAATTGTCAAATTGTCTATGGTATACATCGCTCAAAAGATGACAAAAAGGGGCTGTCTGAATAATTTACGATTGGTTCCAGAGGGAAATTTAATTGTTAATATCATCGACATAATTCTTATATGGATGGTAGAGTATTCCCACGTACACGTTACCCACCCACTACGTTAGAAGTCAGTTGCTCTCAACATATGAAGAACAGTGCCAGCAACGAAAAATCTTTCCCAACTGGAGTCATACTATAGAAAATCTCCATTGGTGAAAACTGATCATTTAATTAAACAAGTTTTGATATGCATCAATTATCCTTGCTTATTCCAATCATTGTAGAGAACTAAAAAAATTGTATTCAAATATTCAAAAGCCATAGTTAACCTGAACTCCATAATCCGGAAGTCAACCAAAGGCATATGTAGTGGTATAGAAAGATGATATTGACACATGTCTATGGCAACATTTCCTGGATGGAACATAATAGGAAGATTCTATCACGTTTTTGCAGCTGAGGTGAGCAACTTTCATGGTAACCTGCCAGTTAGACCACTACACCACACATCCCCGTGCATGTTTTAATAAATCCCGGAAACATATCACATGTTAATTAAACAACACTTTAGAACCATCTTAAACATATTAAGAAGAATACATTTAGAGTAAACTTTTTGAAAAATATTTAACACGGATTATTATGTCTTATATTACGAACCAAATAATGAGATGGTTACGAAATCGTGAAATGTCCTTGCAGGCAATTCTAATGAAACGCGCGCGGTTTTAGACAAGAGAGTGTTTAATATAAGTCAAGTGAGTACAACCGAAAATAGCAATACGTAGTTGATACCAATTTGAACCATTTAATGTATGTTTATGATTTATTCAGAAAGAATGTATCAAATAAAATTATTTTCAGGATTTATTTTTTCACACACACTAAGGACGTCAGTGTGACGTAGAACTTTGACGTCGCATGATGGTCATAATTCTCACCATGATCCGACGTCGACCTGTGGTTTACATGAGGTTGTAAAATGTCAGTACCAAACTATGACGTCGCAGCAACTTCATCCCGATGCCAGACTCTGACGTCGAATGTTGGGCGTCGTTCTCACCATGATCCGACGTCTGCATTTGGTTGGGATGAAGTTGTACAACTCCGACGTTGCAGCAACTTTAATCCGACGTCGTGTGCCTGCTGGGTAATAACTTTTAAAATCTTACGGAGAATCATTGTTTTGTCCTGGAATATCCAGGTGTATCAATGGCCAGATTACATCTACCGATGTTGGGTGGCTCGCTGGTTTAATAATGTATTTTTGTTTCGAAAAGTGCTGATAGATAGCTGTGGCGCGCCCTTCTTCTTACATGTGTAAAAGTTGTTGCTGATTAATGCATCAACAACTGGGGTGGGAGCGGGTAAAAAAGAACGGAAAGTGCTGGAAATAATTAGAAATATCTTGGTAGAGATGTTTGCAGTAACCTATTATTCAGCCATGCTATTCTTGGATAGAACTTCACGTGCCATTACTATAGGTAAAAGTGTGGCTCTAAAGTTTGTTCGCTCTAATATCCATTTTTGGTACCAAAACTCAGACATTTATTAATGAGGACGCTGCCAATAGATTATATCTGCAAAGGAATCTTTTATGGCATGTTTATTCAAAGGTGAGTCATTTGGGTTATCTGAAGCTATCATGCATACACCTGAAAGCAACTACAGGTATTATGACTTGGATACAACCCCAGACTCTGTCACAAATATCATCGCGTGCTAACTACCATAGCTTTTGTGTTTACCACCAAATTCAAGTCTGGAAATGAGCTACAAATATAGGGCCACTGGCATTGCGTTGAACATTATTTGGCAGCAGATTAGTTCACATGCAGACAGGCACGGATGCCATGCCTAAGATACTTCTATATGTTTTTTTGATTAATTTACAAAATGGGATATGAGAGTATGCGGATTGAATGGAGGATTCCAGTCTTAGCTATGCCCCGCCCGTATTTAGCTAAACTCCACCCACACTTCACCGTGTTGTTATCGATTGATAACTGAACTCACTGACTATCAATTTCCGGAATACTATAAGGTAAGCTGTTGAGTATTTCGAAACTAATTTGACTGGGTGCTGTTGCTGCCTATGCAAATTAGTTTCAAAATATCCAACAGCATATTTATTAAATAGGAAAGACATATACTTCGTACAACAACGCTTTGTCCTTCCTCATATATGCGTTCGTAACGAACGCATCTACGTCATTCATGACGCAATTGATTGTGATGTCATCCTACACGTCGTGTAGTTGATCATCAAGTCATATGATGGATGGATAAACTGAAATCCGCCATTGTCCCACTGGGTGTGGGGAGTACAGTAGATTATTCGGATAGTCTCCATAAGTTTGAGGGACTAAACGTTGGATCATATCTAGTTAGGATACAGGTTTCCTTGTGACAAGAAATCATAGTTCCACCATTGCACTATAATAGTACCTGTATAATATACCCCATTGTGACTTCCTTTTGAAATACATCAGGACCGGACTCTGAGACACACACACACACACACACACACACACACACACACACACACACACACACACACGCGCGCGCACACGCACACATACATACACACGCGCGCACACGCACACGCACGCACACGCACACGCACGCACGCACGCACGCACGCACGCACGCACGCACGCACGCACGCACGCACGCACGCACGCACGCACGCACGCACGCACGCACACACACACACACACATACATACATACATACACACGCGCGCGCGCGCGCGCGCGCACGCACGCACGCACGCACGCACACACATACATACACGCACACACACTGAGAGGGGCGTGGTGCACCTGCGTAGCATGCCCTTCCCCTCCCAATACATTTCAACATTTGGACTAGTACCACCACAGTAATCGATTTCACTGGGTCTGTAGTATTGATTAAAGCCGGCATTAATTGTATTAGGTCTACATTTTGAAGTCATTTTTGTAATTGCACAAGTCTGATAATACTTTACTTACTATTATGGTTGGTTCTCCTATCTTATTCAGCAATGGTGCAATTGCGTTTGAGATATTTGATTACCTATATCTCAATTCCAAAGCAACCACACATGTATTATAAGCTATTGAACATTTTGAAACTGATTTATTGGAATCTTCCGTTGCCTTAGGCAGCAACACCTTCCAGTCATATCAGCTTCAATATTTTCAAGAGTAAGTTATCGTCATACGCCCAGCCTGGATTCATATCTCATATATATTCTGTGACAACTTGGACTGAAACGTGTTACTCATATTTTTAGACAAAATAGACTGAAGGTTTTTACTGCCTTATATTGGAAGCAATAGCTAGAAGCTAGTGTTGCCCTGGGTAGTTATGCAGCGACAGCTTCCATCATAAGACGGTAACAACATTGAGCCCAGTTAGGCTAAAGAATAATTTGTGACTTTTGTAAATTAACTATTCTCAGGTTTTGAATGCTATGAGTAGGCGTATAATTCGACGCATGCTTAGTACCATCTCGACCATGATGTGATGCCCCAGTGGGAAAATCATCAGCCTCACAAATTTCAAGTTATAATTATATGTGTAAAAATTGAATAATTTAGCAGGCAACTAATGGTCTATATTTACCCTGGAAATGCAGGAGAGGCCATCTGAAAGCACGTATGTTTCACAATTTCCCAGGGTGGACCAACGAAACCCCGTTTGTATATGGAATAACTGGAATAACTGGTTTGACTAACGCTGGTTTCAGTGTTTAAGAAGCGATCTTTTCATGCACCCTGCCCTAAAAATCCCTTGTCCGCCCGTGTACATGTATTCCTTTTTTCCATTTTTATCATACAGTATGCTGAAAAGATGGTCCATGTTTGGCTATGTGCTAAGAATGCCAGAAGACACACCAGCACAGAGAGCCTTGGAATTCGCCTTACTCGGAGCCAGCAAATACGGAGCCAGGAGAGGACGTCATTGCATAAATCTGCTAAGCGTGCTACGAGGTGACCTCAAGAAAGCAGGATTAGGTGCACTCAAGTCAAGAATGGACCTGAGGAAGCTAAGGATTTTGGCTGAGGACAAGACACAGTGGGCAAAAGCGAAGAAGGGCTGATTGCAGCTGTAGGATGTTTCTACTACCACAGCAGCAGAATACAGTAATCATACGTAGACAGATTAGCAGATGGATAATATTTAGATAAGATAAGTTTCCTTGAGACATAGAAGTCATAATTCTTCCTTTCTATTCAGTCGAATATATCACGTGTAACAACAGAAATACCCAGATAAATGCAATTACAGCCACGATTTTGGAGTTTTGTCAAGAGAAGTAGATATGCTTTCAGGTTATGGTGGTTTATTGTGCTCTAAAGCTAAAGCTTATTATTATTATTATTATTATTATTATTATTAGACCATATTTTATAGCGTTCTATTCCAACATCAAGTCGGTTCTAAAACGCTTTTTCAAACAAATAAAAAAAAATGTAGACAATATTAATATATAAACCTAAGCCATAGTTAGCCTACTTAAAATACTATATGACAAAATTTACTATGTTAGTATAATTATGTAGTAAGTTAAAACCACAGTACAGAACGAAACGGCATTTAAAAGGGATAACCGTGGAGGTCTTTAAGAATTCTCAAAGTATGATTTGAAAAGGTGTGTTTTGAGAGATGTTTTAAATGTGGTCAGTTTGTTAGTGTTTCGCAGATACAGTGGCATGGCGTTCCATAACTTGGGTGCTCCTATTTAGAAACATATGTCGCCATATGTTTTTGTGCGTGAACGTGGTACAGTCAGTGTGATGGAATTTTCGGACCTTAGGTTCTTATTCGACTTGTATGGCTGCAAAATGTCAGTGATATTCGTTGGTGCCTGATTATGCAGGGCTTTCTAAGTTTGAATTAAAAGTTTATATTCCAGTCTCGATTCTATTGGCAGCCAGTGGTAGCTCCTTGAGTGTTGGCGTGATGTGACTATATCGAGATGTTCGTGTGATAATACGCGCCGCTGTGTTTTGCACTTGTTGAAGCGTGTTTGTCAATGTTCTTGGAATTCCGTACAGCAGCCCATTGCAGTAATCTAGGCTGGATGTAACAAGACAATTTACTAACGATTGTGTAGCATCGTTTGTAAGGTAGCTACGAATTTTGCCAATGTTCCTTAGCTGCGAGTAAGCTGATCTGCATATAGAGTTTACTTGTTTTTCCATTGACATTGTGGAGTCGAATAACACACCTAAGTTGCGGACAGTAGACGTTGGTGTGATATCTGCGTTTTCTACAGTGACTGGTAGACATTCAATGTGCTTACTTGAACTGCTAGACGCGAGAATAATCACCTCAGTCTTGTCACCATTTAGTTTCAGCATGTTGTTTGTCATCCAGATATGAATGTCTTTGATACACAGTTCGATTCGACTGATTGTATTCTTATGATCTGTATTGTCATTAACTTTAAAAGCTAAGTGCAGTTGTGTATCGTCAGCGTAGAAACGATATCCGAGAGTGTGTTGTCGCACTATATCACCTAAAGGCGCTGTGTACATTGTATACTTCTTCGGACCCAGCACTGATCCCTGTGGAACTCCATACTCTAATTTGACTGGCTTAGATAGCTCACCATCTATCATATCTGATTGTAAACGATCACTAAGGTAGGAGCTTATCCAGGCCAGAAACTTATCGCCTTTATGGAAGCAGTGCTCAAACCGATGTAACAGTATGTGATGGTCGATCGTATCGAATGCGGCCGAGAGATCAAGCAAAACGAGCAGTAGCAGTAGAACGAAATTTTCTATACGCAGACTGTGATGGCTCCTGGAGATGGTTTGCTTGAAGATGGCTTTCTAAATGTTTGTCAATGACTTTCCCAAGGACTTTGGAAATGAACGGCAAGTTAGAAACAGTCTGTAATTTTTAAACGTATTGTGGTCAAGTCCAGTTTTTTTCAAGATCGGTCGTATCTGGGTACATTTGACAGTTTTGGGAACGTCACCAGACTGTAATGACGTGTTGATCATGTCAGTTATGATTGGTGTTAGCTCATTGATGCATGTTTTCACTAGCCATGTTGGTATCGGATCGAGGTCACATGACTTATCTGGCGACTTCATAATGATGGAACGGACTTCCTCTGGTGACGTTGTTGGAAATTCAAGCAGAGGAACAATGCTTTCAGTGGCATTACTGGTGTGCGATATGGTGGAATCATCTTTTTGTTGAAATCCAGATCTAATGTCTATGATTTTTTGTGTGAAAAAGTCATTGAACTGATTGGCAAGATCTTTTGCTGATTCAAGGTCCGGCATTACTGGGGATGGTGCATCGCCCATCAGGGTTTTACGCTACCTTAAACATACACTTATGATCTCGTCCACATGTAGCTATTTTATCAGCGTAATGTGACATACGAGTGGATTTTAGAAGTTTGTTGACTACGACACACTGATCTCGATAGAGTTGACGATGAACAGTTAGATTTATCTCCCGCCATTTCCACTCCGGCTTATGACAAAGATGCTTAGCGTCATGCAGAACATCTGTGTGCCATGGACAATTGGGTCTTAGCGTTATTGTTTTGGTTTTGATAGGCACATGTATATCCAGCAAAGCATGAAGTCCTTCATTGTAGTTTTTAACATGGTCACTGACGGTGGTGTTTGGTTGGTTTAGCAAAGACGATGTCGAAATATCTTGCTTAAACTTATCAGAGTCAACTGACCTAGTTTTCCTATACGACACAACCTTCTGAGCAGGCATGGGTTTTGCTATTGTTGTTGTAAAGCAAATCGCATAGCGGTCACGTATCAGCTTCCCTCGTGAATTACATAGATTAGGGTTGTTGACGACGACATTGGATACGATGTTGCTGTCGTCTTTGGTGACAATGACGTCTAGTGTGTGACCGAGGACGTGTGTAGGTACATGTACATGCTGGTGAAAACCGCAAGACTGAGATATGCCTTCGAACTTCTTGGTGGTCGCGTCCTCCTTATTATCCAGATGAACGTTAAGGTCACCGATAATGATGAATTCTTTAGAAATTGTAGCGTACTTTGATGCGAATGTTGCCCACTCATCTAGAAATACACTGTTTCTTAGTTGATTTTTCGGGGATGGTGGAGGTCGGTATATGATAGCTAACCACATGGACAGAGAACATAGAGTTAAATCACAATCCATGTACTCGAAGTGTGTATAATCACCACTGGTAGTAGACTCTAAGATCTTAACTGATATAGAGGACTTTTGAATTAGAGCTATACCACCGCCATTTCTACCGCCCAGGCGTGGAACATGTCGAATGGAATACCCAGGTGGAACTAACTCACTGACGCATGTTTTGTCAACGTCACTACCCAGCCATATTTCTGTGATAGCTACCAGGTCGTAGGCGTTAGATGTTATATAGTTCGACAGGGCAAGAGTCTTATTCTTGACTGAATATGGGTTTAGTGAGCATATGCTTAGACATTCCTTCCCAGGTAATTTCAAAGCAGTGCTACAGTTCACTTGTATCAGGTTGTTTAAGTTGTGAGAGAGAAAGAATGACTTTAAGTGTTTTCTCATGTCATATTTCTTTGTAGTGCTTACTATGACAGGTATAGGCCTCTGTGTACCATTGCCCCGGCACCCTCGTTTAGTAGATAGAGTCCGACATATGTCAAGCGTTTTGATTTTGGTGAACAGCTCACTCCACAAACGTGCATACTGTACTGGTCTCTATAGCTGTTTAAGTACATTACTAGTATAGCTAAATATCGCCATTTGAGAATTTGTCACGCAGGAGGCATGGAGCTATGTAAAGTTAAATAACACCCACGTGTATGGGATAGGGTTGTAGTGTTGTCGCTGGCGTGCATGTAGTACAGCTCGTATGAATAGAACAGATTCCGTTTGAACGGCTGAGTATAGTTCACAATCAAGGACTGGTAACTACTCACTGAGGAAGAACAGCTCTGTATCGACTGTCCAGCTTGCACGAGACAATAGGCGTAAATCCGTTTCGGTTTTAAGCTTCGCGCACTGACTACAGTTCACTGATATAATTTTCAATCTTAAATTTTTTAGAAACACTGCTAAGTTCAGAGTAGATATAAAAATTGTGTCAAAACTCTATTTCAAAACGGCTAAAACCGATCAAATATCCAGAGCTAAAAACGAGAGCAGCCTTACTGGCGGGTCCCTTGCTAGGCATAGTATAAGCATATATTACCTAGTTGTAACTATAACACAATAATATTTAACAGTACATTTCTTACATCGTGTTTCCGGAGGATGGGGTTATTTTGGAAACATGAAAACTTATTTATGATCTGTCCTATGCATATGCCTATTTACACACAACTGTCAGAGCGTATTCGAAATGAGATTACGGCAGCAACAAACCAACAGTCACACAGCACATTGACTTGCTCCGTTCATAATTCGCCGAGTCTCGGTAGTCTATACCCGTCCAGCAAAAAAAACAAATGTCGAAGTCTGAACTCTTCCTAGATTGACACTGACGTATTTAAAGTATGGATGCCAACATAATTTTAATAGCCCTTTCTACAATATATACTGAGCCAAAATTGTTTACCAATTTCAAATTTGTGCTTGCTGTATTAAAACTATGCGCCCTATTGTTATCAAATTTGCAGGTAATTTTCTTCAACACAATGTCTCGCTGTCTGCAATGAAATCAAAATCATTTCTGGCTTTTCACGCCGAGGCGCTTACTGAACGTGAAAATGCAGTTTGCTCGCACTGGTCAAAATTTGCACGTCGCGTAGGTGAAATGACACCACATTCCAAAACAGGTAACCAATGTGAACTGAAAACGTTAATAAAGTGTACACCTGCTAACATGGGCCACCGCCCAGGGTTATCCGAAAATCAGCGCCATGAAGCAACCAGATGACTTGCGGCTGGTGTACGGCAGTCATCAATGCGCGCAGAGGCCACACCCGCTACTGACACCTCTAGAAAGTTTTTCTGCCTTGACCCCTACGCTGAATGCCTCAGTGTTAGAGGAGCGATGCTTACATTAGGGCGACAATGAACTGTTTTTCAAATTGGAAATTGGCCCCCCAATTAAATAATATTTTCGTATGAAATCGTTCTCTTTAAAAAATTATATTTATTTAGTGTTTTTATGAGAATTGCTAAACATTTTTGGTTCAGTATAGTTGAAATACAATCAAAATCCAGCTTGCATACATAAATAGGAAAATGCGCAAAACGATAATTCTGATTTCAACTTTTTCAATTTCAGTAATCGATAAGCCACCTGTAACTACGTCACTCCAGTTACAGCTAGCATAGCTCTGTATAGGAATCAATAATATACAAGGCAGATATCGAAAGAGAAATTATCTTTAGCACACATGATATTTGTAATTGGATTTTGTACAGATTTTCCTGCTGAATACACTCATAGATGTTTATTTTTATTAAACAGATCAATATTCTCTAAGATTGGGTTTCAAAGAGGTGTCTGTAAAATCCGAGAATTTTGCTCATTTTCATTGAAATTATGGTGAAAGAGAGATAAATATTGTCTTGTAACAACCATCTGAACAAATAAATTAGCGTGATTACATCCCATACGTGTGATCAAATTTGAGCTGGGAATCGATCAGCGTGTTGGTAGCTGGTTGTCGGATAGTGAACAAAACCTGATTTGTTATTAACTGAGAAGGTTTCAATCGAATCTGTGTGTATTTTATGAAGGATTGACTCATGTGTGATCTATTTCTGCAAAGCTATATAGCAGGCACATTAAATAACGCGTGCTACCTGCTGATTAGTTATGTTCAGACTATAAGGTGACATGATTGGATACGCTTGTTGGTCCAGCCAGAATATGGCTTCAAGTTCAACTTCAGTATTATTTATTTCATGATTATATGTACATATTCACAGAAAATACAGGTGGTATCTATATCTATATCTATATATCTATATATCTATATATCTATATATATCTATATATCTATATATCTATATATCTATATATCTATATATCTATATATATCTATCTATATATATATATATATATATATATATATATATATATATATATATATATATATATATATATATATATATATATATATATATATATATATATATATATATATATATATATATATATATATATATATATTTATATATATATATATATATATATATATATATATATATATATATATATATATATATATATATATATATATATATATCTATATATATATATATATATATATATATATATATATATATATATATATATATATATATATATATATATATATATATATATATATATATATATATATATATATATATATATATATATATATATATATATATATATATATATATATATATATATATATATATATATATATATATATATATATATATATATATATATATATATATATCCAGTACACACATAATGGGCGTTTCCAGTTTTATATATACCCCGCCCATCTCTATCTAAGCTCTACCCACACCTCGTCGGTGTTGGGATCGATCTCTGAACTCCCTGACTATCAATTTCCAAGAAACTATTCATATAAGCTGCCAAATATTTTGAAACTAATTTGACTGAACGCTGTTGGTGTCTATGGCAGCAGCAGCGTCCCGTAAAATTAGTTTCAAAATATACAACAGACTGTTTATTAAATGGTAAAGACATACAATTCTTACAACGTGTCAGACTATTAAGCGTTAAAGACGGACTATATCGAGTTATTCATGACGTCATCTTGCACGTCACGTAGTTGATTATGAGGCCATATGACATCATACGATGGATGGATAAACTTGGTAATATCCATTAACGCTGGCTAGGCAGTTGTTTTACTACGGTCTACCAAACACCATGAAATGCATGTTGTCCACCCAGCTTGACTCCTAAGCCAAAGGTCCTGGGTTCGAGTCTTGCCTCTAAATGATGAGCACCAAATGTAGGAAATCGATCCTGAAGTGGATGAGTCTTATGGTGTGTTAATAATTCATTCATGGAAATTCCATAAGATTCACAATAGCACCAATCAAATAGAGTGAAATTATTAATCGATGCTATTTGTAACAATGACAACACCGGAATGATTCCTATCAATTTCAAGTGGGCCATCACGAACTCATTAACCTAAGAATACAATTTCTATTTCAACTGACTTGCCCTAAGCACTGGATTAATGTGTGACCATCTTGTATTAGCACCGACTGTATCTGTGTCTTGTAGAGGGGCCTTTGCCACTGGTCTGAAAATCTCTAATGGTTCTTCAAAATAAACCTCAATATCAGTCGACTTTTTTCGAGGTTTGCGGAGCCCACTAAATGACGCACTTCGCTGAGCACTCATCTCTGAAGACTGAATAACTTTTCGAACAGCTGATTTAAGCCTGGCTTTGGGAGTGGACGTGAGGCCCTCTGGGACACTTGTGAGTCTTTTTAGTCTCTGAATGAATTTAGAAGCGCGTTGCTCGGTTAGCGCGGCCGCCATTGAATGCCGCACGCTTGCCATCCCAACACGCCTCTTTATCTTTAGGATCTTGCGTTTCTTCTGTCTGCGACGCCGGTACAACAGGAAGTCCACGGTGTACGGTAGCAAGAAGGACATGATAATTGGCAGGATAATGGCCACTAGCAACATCCTTTTGGCATATTCAGTGTCTGACGTCACACCTGAAATTGAGCATGGGCATAGCATTAGTAAATGCACGAGCAGCATAGTACATGTCATTCCCATATCGACATAGAATACTCATAAATATGTTTACATGTTTCCTTCCAAAACAAAAATAGAAACATGATAGATAGTACTATTTTTAACATGATCTAAGAAATGTTCTGTTGAATTTTTTTAACATAATTCGATTGGCAACAACGTCTTCCAATCCAATTGTGTTCAAAAAATTCAACAGTACGTTTTATGATTCAGAGATTTGTTGTATGAAAGTGATGGTGTTACCAGAGAATTCCGCACCGCCACCACGGTGCACACCACCACTACGACCGCCACCATTACCACCATGGCTGGCAATATAAAAATCATATTGAAATAATAATTATATTTGTCTAATGCTGGAACTTTCCTGAGACCTATAAAACTTTCATCCGCAACAGCTGCTCAAGGGGCAATTGGAAGCAAGCTCATACATAGTGCAAGTGAATCTATTCGAACGGGATTGATAGGTGTTCACGGTATCGATTCCTAGAAACTCGGACACAGTAGACGTATTGCCCAATATTGTGTATTTTATCATGGTAGTTCAGGTTTACCTAAGTAGAGTGAGTTCTGATTCTCTACAGTGCCATTTACAATGACGTGTGGCAATTTGTGCAAAAGTCAGCATTAGCCCTTTCATGGTTCAAATTCGTCATTCAAGCCACTAATCCCAATGGTAAATTGTCAGAGATAGTCTTATCTTGGTTATTCAAGTCACCAATCCCAATGGTAAATTGTCAGAGATAGTCTTATCTTGGTTATTCAAGTCACCAATCCCAATGGTAAATTGTCAGAGATAGTCTTATCTTGGTCATTCAAGCCACTCATCCCAATGGTAAATTGTCAGAGATAGTCTTATCTTGGCTATTCAAGTCACCAATCCCAATGGTAAATTGTCAGAGACAGTCTTATCTTGGTCATTCAAGCCACTCATCCCAATGGTAAATTGTCAGAGACAGTCTTATCTTGGTCATTCAAGCCACTCATCCCAATGGTAAATTGGCAGATACAGTCTTATCTTGGTCATTCAAGCCACTCATCCCAATGGTAAATTGCCGGAGACAGTCTTATCTTGGTCATTCAAGCCACTCATCCCAATGGTAAATTGTCAGAGACAGTCTTATCTTGGTCATTCAAGCCATTCATCCCAATGGTAAATTGCCGGAGACAGTCTTATCTTGGTCATTCAAGCCACTCATCCCAATGGTAAATTGTCAGAGACAGTCTTATCTTGGTCATTCAAGCCATTCATCCCAATGGTAAATTGCCGGAGACAGTCTTATCTTGGTCATTCAAGTCACCAATCGCAATGGTAAATTGTCAGAGACGGTCTTATCTTGGTCATTCAAGCCATTCATCCCAATGGTAAATTGTCAGGGACAGTCTTATCTTGGTCATTCAAGCCACTCATCCCAATGGTAAATTGCCGGAGACAGTCTTATCTTGGTCATTCAAGCCACTCATCCCAATGGTAAATTGTCAGAGACAGTCTTATCTTGGTCATTCAAGCCATTCATCCCAATGGTAAATTGCCGGAGACAGTCTTATCTTGGTCATTCAAGCCACTCATCCCAATGGTAAATTGCCGGAGACAGTCTTATCTTGGTCATTCAAGTCACCAATCGCAATGGTAAATTGTCAGAGACGGTCTTATCTTGGTCATTCAAGCCATTTATCCCAATGGTAAATTGTCAGGGACAGTCTTATCTTGGTCATTCAAGTCACCAATCCCAATGGTAAATTGTCAGAGACAGTCTTATCTTGGTCATTCAAGCCATTCATCCCAATGGTAAATTGTCAGAGACAGTCTTATCTTGGTCATTCAAGCCACCAATCCCAATGGTAAATTGTCAGAGACAGTCTTATCTTGGTCATTCAAGCCACCAATCCCAATGGTAAATTGCCGGAGATAGTCTTATCTTGGTATGGCAAAGTGCATTTCTAATGACTACTACAATGGTCTCTTTTTGGCCAGCCTCACCTAGGTGAATGGTGACCTATATACCTACCAGCGCCGTTTTCTAGCCGTGGTGACGTAACAACCTTAATTGTACCTTTCTTTAGTCATTGATAAAATGTTATGAAAAGTAGATAGGAAGACTAGTTATAATAACTCACGTAGTGAGGCATTTCATTGCTAAACAAAGATTATCCACTTAAAAATAACATGGTGAAATTTGTCCAATACCCACGTCGTTGGAATATTCTTCAATCTGGTCGACGTGAGGTCAAAAGTTTTTATTTTGGAAACAGAGTTGCTGTGTATCTTCGGGATCCCATGGACAAACATCCACCAAAGGTTAGAATAGAACAGATCCCTTCAGTAGAATTAGACTTACTGCAAAAATGTCTTAACTCTTTAACCCTCAAATTTGTTCAAGAAAATTTCAATATTCTCATAGAAAATATCTATTTGCAGACGAAGAGAATGCCTTTTTTTACCAATGGAATGACTGGCTCGGTCATCGATCCAGTCATTCCAGCGGTAAATTTTCAAAAATAGTATTCTCCTGGTCTGAAAAATGTACATTTCTCAAGACCACTACAGAAGCCGTTTTTGGCCCATATGAATGTTAAAGGGTTCAGAACCACGGCCCCTGCGTTTAGCGACGCCGTTAAAAATAAATAAATATAATTTCACACCAGTGACCATTTCGTATCAAATTAATCACGATCGTTTAATAAGATTTCATTTGGATCTCGCTAAATCTCGTCATAAATGAGAAACAAACTATTGTGAGAGTCTCTATTTAGTTCCCCTACAACTATTAATATGTAATTTGCATCTAAAATAAAATTCACAAATATTAACCCTTTAACCAGCAAAATTTTCAGGAAATAAAACTTTCTCGTAGTTATAAAACCCAAAAAATAATTGATATTGTTTAATATGTAATTTGCATCTAAGATCAAATTCAGAAATCTTAACGCTTCTACCCGCAGCCTTTTTTTTAAAGAAAGGGTGTTCATTTGCAGACAGCCGAAAATTATTTTAGAACACTTATCACTGGAATGGCTGGCTCAGTTATTTTCAAAACTAGTCTTCTCTTAATAAAGGAATATTAGTTACCTCTCGGGATGTAGAAATTGTGTGAATGTATGTTTGATTACTGTATCCTGCGGCTGTAGTAGTAGAAACTTCCTACAGCTGCAAGTCAGTCCTTCTTCGCTTTTGCCCACTGTGGCTTGTCCTCGGCCGAAATCCTTAGCTTTCTCAGGTCCATTCTTGATTTGAGTGTACCTAATCCTGCTTTCTTGAGGTCACCTCGTAGCACGCTTAGCAGATTTATGCAATGACGTCCTCTCCTGGCTTTGTATTTGCTGGCTCTGAGTAGGGCGAATTCCAAGGCTCTCTGTGATGGTGTCCCTTCTGGTATCCTTATCACATGGCAAGCATGGACCATCATTGCTGGGCGACTTTTACAGACAGCGACGACGTATTACACATCTTGTATAGTGCATCGTTGGAAATTATGCTGCCTGGCCATCGGTGTCCAGTGATGGTGCGTAGGTGTTTGCGGTGGCAGGCATCGAGTTTGTCTAGAGATGCCTGTGGAGCTGCCCAGCTGTTACAGCTATACAGCAACAAGGATACGCAGGTTGCATTGTATAAACGTAGGCTTTTTATCAAGGGAATTTGTGATCTGCGAATCCCTAGCTTCCAGAAGGAGTTGAAAGCTATGTTCACCGTGAGACAGCGTGCAGAAATGTCAGCAGTACTGCAAAGCAGTGAGCCCGGGATTGTAATGTAGGTGAACTCTGTTTTGGATTCAATCATAAAGATATTCGCAATTTTTAGTTTGCTTTGCAGCTATTGGGAGAAGTTCGTCAATGGGGTTTCTTTTCCTCGTCTATGAAGTCCACATCGTCGGCATATTCCGTCTCTAGCGGCATACCCAGTATTGACACTAGGGCTGGGGGTGGGTGGGTGGGGGTGGTCTTGTGGAACTTTCCCGCACGGAGTTCCATGCAGCAGCAAGGTAACAAGTGAAAAGCAACGGAGATAGACCATCTGCCTGTGGGGAGCCGACTAATGCGGCGCAGAACGTTATTGCGCTCCCGTCGTAGTTTGGTACGGTTTTCACCTTGTCCACTTTGATAGATGCGCAGCCGTAACGCTTTCTGCTCTGCTGACAGTTTTATTACTAGACGGTCGTCAGTATACCTAGTTTGGTTGTTTTTAAGAACACATATGGTGCTGGAAGCTGATGATTCCATAGATTTCAGTATTTTGGTTAGGGTTAGCCATCTGCTCCCCGAGGACCTTTTTGTATGGCATTTGATGTTTGAGTATAGCTTTCTTTATTATGAATCATCCTGGGATCGGGACCAACATTTTCGGAAATAGTCTTCTCTTGGTCTGCACATGGACATTTCTCAAGACCACTGCGAAAAACGTGTTTGGCTGACTTGGGCGTTAAGGTGTTAACACATATTTCAATCCGCATCGTGGGGCAATGTACAGGCGCATTATTTTTTTATTTATCCAATAAATAATATATACTGTCAGTTTAGCACACGTTTCTGGTGATAAATCACGCCCAAGCTTACAGAAACGTTTAGAGAAAATATCTGTCTCGCTTGAATAGTGTTGAATACCGGTAATCTATTCTTATTGGGAATTTTACCGGCGTCAACAAACGAAAGGGTAAATGCGAGCATGGAGTGCTTGTTGTTGTTGTTGTTGTTGTTGTTGTTGTTGTTGTTGGTGGTGGTGGTGGTGGTGGTGGTGGTGGTGTTGTTGTTGTTGTTGTTGTTGTTGTTGTTGTACTTCTTAAGACATCTTTTTAATAACTATGGTTTTATTGGTGGCGGGGCAGATAGTGTCAAAAGCTAAAATGAAACAGCTTTCAGCAACGGTTTTCATAATATATTTTTTACGCTTTCTTCAACAACTCTGATTCTACTTTTAATTGTAATTTTCTCCAACCTTTGGTGGAAGCTTGCCGATGCGATTCCGAACACGTATGCCGATTTTATGGCCTCAGGATAGAAGACAACAGTAACAGCTTTCAGCACCATGGTTTTCAAAAGGTCTAAGTAAGTGAACTTTTCCGAACGTGGGTTGATGACATTGTTTCCAAAATAGACACTTTTGACTTTACGGTGGCCTGACTGAAAAATTCAACGACGCGGGTATTGGACAAATTTGTCTTTGTCTGTTTTAAGAAAAGATGCAAAATCTGTCTAGATCTTTGTAACTGTGGAACGTAGTGTAGTTTGCTTTCCTGCAAAATTAGATTCGAAATTGTGTAGCAAGTGACGTTACCGAAAAATACCAGCAGTATTTCTTCTAAAAAACACTACATGCATCGCTGGAATTCGTCAGGATTTGTCATCTAATTAAGGCGGCTACGTCCTTTCTGCAACCATGTGTGTCCCTGTGTTGTCTACATACACGCGTTCTGGAATCTGACTTCTGTGAACACATAAACGTGTTAGCGTTACACGTACCTTAGGCGAGCAAATCTTGAATTATCTGGCGCCATTGTAATACATAGAATTTCCGCTATATTTATATTGAAACTTTTAACATACGACCACGACATCTGGGAGTCTATTCACAAAATGCAGATGCACTTAAAATGACTGTGATTGGTCAGTTTAAATATACACTTTATTCATTAGAACGTAAATTTGCTCAAAAGGCAAAAGAAAATTACCAGAAATGTCATCCTGGAACATTATTACTTTACGGACGACTTTGATTAGGCAGAAGAAGTACTTCTCAACCTGAAGGACGAACAGGTAGTTAACAGACAAAACATGCTCTCGTAATACAACTGATGTATAATTTGACTTGGGCATCCAAATGATGGTGGTCCGTTAAGCCAAGTGGCCTTTGGTCCACCTGCCTTAAAAGTCCACCATATTTTAGCCCTAAAATGTGCAGCAAGCGATCTGGTTTCTTTCTCGACTGTAACATTGCTGAATACTAACTAGACTTACCGCCCAGAGGATAGATGTCATTTCCTGAAGAATTGGTCACACTCATTATCGTAGCGAACTAACTAGTAATACATGTTAAAATATGACAACAATATCTTTCATTCAGCTATTCACATATCTATCGCACCTTTTGGTGTTTACAAGCCTAGGCTAGAAGATAATAAGAAAATAGGATGAAATTATCGAGGCGTAGAATTAAGAAGGCATGTTAATGATTTCATCTCCAATGAAAACCATATTTTTTTTAATACCTGACAGGTCATTTGCAATTTAATGTGTTGGTATTATAGGCATACTCCCCATTTTCACACACGCCGCCCAAGGCCGGTGTACGTATTGCAGTGGGGTCTGCCCATCCCCCACCCCAACCAGCCGGGCTACCGGCCTGCAAAGCCTGCCTGTTTGCCTGTCTGTTTGCCTGTCTGTCTGCCTGCCTGCCTGCCTGCCTGCCTGCCTGCCTGCCTGCCTGACTGACTGGCTGACTGATTGACTGACTGATTGACTGACTGCTTGTCTGCCTGCCTGCCTGCTGCCTGCCTGCCTGCCTGCATGCATGCCTGCCTGCCTGCCTGCATGCCTGCCTGCCTGCCTGCCTGCCTGCTTGCTTGCTTGCCTGCCTGCCTGCTCGCTCGCTTGCTTGCGTGCTTGCTTGCTTGCCTACCTGCCTGCATGTTTGCATGCCTGCCCGCCCGCCCACCCGTCTACATGCCTGCCTGCCTGCCTGCCTGCCTGCCTGCCTGCCTGCCTGCCTGCCTGCCTGCCTGCCTGCCTGCCTGCCTGCCTGCATGCATGCATGCATGCATGCATGCATGCGTCTGCCTGCCTGCCTGCCTTCCTGCCTTCCTGCCTTCCTGCCTTCCTGCCTTCCTGCTTTCCTGCCTTCCTGCCTTCCTGCATGCATGCCTGCCTGCATGCCTGCCTGCATGCCTGCGTGCCTGCGTGCCTGCATGCCTGCATGCATGCATGCCTGCATGCCTGCCCGCGTCTGTCTGTCGGTGTGTCTGCATGCCTGTCTGTCTGGCTGTCTGGCTGGCTGGCTGGCTGGCTGGCTGGCTGGCTGGATGGATGGCTGGCTGTCTGTCCGCTCTCCCATCCGTCCATCCGTATGTACGTACGTACGTACCTCCGCCCGCCCGTCCGTTCCGTCCATCCGTCTGGATTGATTGATGAATGGATGGATGGATGGATGGATGTGTGGGTGGGTGGGTAGGTAGGTGGGTGGGTGGGTGGGTGGGTGGATGGGTGGGTGGGTGGGTGGGTGGGTGGGTGGGTGGTTAGGTGTGTGCGTGCATGCGTGCGTGATTGCGTGGCGTGCGTGCGTGCGTGATTGCGTGGCGTGCGTGCGTGCGTTTGTGTGTGTGCGTGCGTGCGTTTGTGTGTGTGCGTGCGTGCGTGCGTGCGGGTGGGGGGGGGGTGTTGGGGGGCGTGGGGGGAGGTCATTCTCATATAAATAGCACAGTATTAAAAAATGATATTTATTACTTAGAGATGTAGGAGATATAGGAGACGGCTTCTAACTAGGCCTGGCAAACCAATGATGGTGTATCTAGTGCACACAACCTGAACCAGTATTTGGTGGCACGCTGCAAACAAAGTGTCAGAGGAGCGTAAAGGCCTAGTTCGTCACGAACAGCATCGTTTGTAGTTTTTATTCTGGTGCCAAGCAGATATTTACCAAATTTGATTGAAACACCCTCCGCTGGCAAGCTTTCACAGACAGATTTAAAACCATGGCGATCGAATCCTTTAAATTAGTAAGGACTCCACTTCACAGCAATACATTAAAATAAGAGCGATTAGCCGCTGGAAAAGAATTTGCGCTGCGGAGATGTTAGTCCGTACATTAAGTTGTTTAAGTTTCATCACCATACATTAGACAATTCAGAGATGTGTCACCTAAGGAAACAGACTCGCATTGTTGGCAAAACATAGTTGGTAAGTCACGCACATATAGGTTGAAGAGTAACTGATTGAGCACACAAATATGTTTAAGACCGGTGGTAGAATGAAAGCCATCACTGTGAAAGTGACCAAGTTTGACAGAATATGATACATCAGAGTTTATATGTGAAGCCAAAAGGTTCATCCACTGTCAGCTAGCAAAAGTTTATACATCAATATTTTTCTAGAAATGGAATCAAAGGCAATTTTGAAGTCGACAAGGCAACAGATTAAGTACTGCTTTGGCCCTTTGACATACCTTTCAATCAAAGTTTTCATAGCATAAATGTGGTCTGGTGCCCGATGGATTTTCCTGAATCTAATCTGGGAGTTAGGGATCATGCTATGAGAGGTAGCAAAGTTGTTTATTCCGTTGTGTAGGATGTTACAAAGCAACTTGCATAGGTTACCACCTACTGCAATGCATGTATAGTTTTCAGCAATGTATGTATCCCCCTATTTATGCAGTCGTGTCAAAAAGTTACAGCGCCATGCATCGGGGAACGTACCATTGACTAGTATAGTAGTGAGCGAACATGGCCAATCCAGCTGTAAATCCTCAAAACATGTTATTCACATGTACGGCAATAATCATACCTAAGTCAAAGTTCGATCCCACTCCCACCCACACACACACACACACGCACGCACGCACGCACGCACGCACGCACGCACGCACGCACGCAGGTTCGCCTACATGTTTAAGTGAACGGTATGCTTGGATAACTGACTTAAACAGTGGGGGGAATTTAGATTCATTGTCATCGTTGTTAGTATTGTTTCGTGCATGAAGACCTTTACGATGTATAGGTAATTCATGGCTAGCCTGAATAGGCACATGCCTACGCGTCCGCTCGTGATCAGGCACCAGGTATGTTTAACACGATTGTATTTAGTATAGATCTGGTCAGAACGGTTGTTCGCATGTTGAGAACTGTTACGTCACGTGCCCTTACTCAAATAATCATGGTAATCAGTTAGGCATAATAACGGATTCACTGTAGGCTTGTAGTCTCGGATCAAATGAACCAGTCCAGAATCTATGAGATGGACACCGTTGACTCAGGTAAGCCTAGGTTACCGGCTGAGCGGGCGATCAGGTAACTGCAGCTTAAACCTGGCTTGAGCGCAGATCGACTGAGAAGGACTTCGCTTACAAACTGGCAAACTGAGTTTGGCTTACGCGAACTCAGCTCAAACCCAAATTCGCTTCCGATTCAGTCATTTTCACAATGCCTTTTCAATCTTAAAGATTAACTGAGTAGGTATGCACGAATATGTGGAAGACGTTATAGATGACGGAAACTAGTTAAATGCCTGATGGCACTGAACCATTTGGAACCGGAAATCATGCCTATTGGACACGACTTCATTCAGTATTTCTGAGATGCTACTGCACCGGTTCCACTCCATATGACGATGAAGATGATGATGATGGTGGTGGTGGTGGTGGTGGTGCTGGTGGTGGTGGTGGTGGTGGTGATGATGATGAGGAGGAGGAGGAGAATGAGGAGGAAGTGGAGGAGCACGAGGAGGTGGAGGAGGAGGAGGATGAGGTAGAGGAGGAGGAGGAGGAGGAGGAGGAGGAGGAGGGGAGGAGGAGGAGGAGGAGGAGGAGGAGAAGAAGTAGGAAGATGAGGAGGAGGGGGAAGAGGGGAAGGATGACGAGGAGGAAGCAAGAGGAGTAGGAGGAGAATGAGGTGGAAGAGGAGGATGTGAGTTTGCATCGTGATAAAGATATCAGTGTGATGCGGGCCTGCTTATGTGAGTGCGTGCATGCGTGAGTGCTTGTGCTGGCTGGTGTGGGCAGTGGTCGTGTGCTCAGCAACAATAAAGAATATGCTTCTGTTGAGCATATTGAGGGCATGTGGTTTTCGGTAGCAGCAGCATTAGCGGCTGCGGCGGCGGCTGCGGCAGTACTGTGGTATTGTAGTAGTAGTAGTAGTTGTAGTAGTAGTAGTAGTAGTAGTAGTAGTAGTAGTAGTAGTAGTAGTAGTAGTAGTAGTAGTAGTAGTAGTAGTAGTAGCAGCAGCAGCAGCAGTAGCAGCAGCAGCAGGCAGCAACAGCAGCAGCAGTAGTAGTAGTAGTAGCAGCAGCAGCAGCAGCAGCAGCAGCAGCAGCAGCAGCAGCATCAGCAGCAGCATCAGCAGCAGGCAGCAGCAGCAGCAGTAGCAGTAGTAGTAGTAGCAGCAGCAACAGCAGCAGCAGGCAACAGCAGCAGCAGCAGTAGTAGTAGTAGTAGTAGTAGTAGAAGCAGTAGTAGTAGTAGTAGTAGTAGTAGTAGTAGTAGTAGTAGTAGTAGTAGTAGTAGTAGTAGTAGTAGTAGTAGTAGTAGTAGTAGTAGTAGTAGCAGTAGCAGCAGCAGCAGTAGCAGCAGCAGCAGCAGCAGCAGTAGTAGTAGTAGTAGTAGTAGTAGTAGTAGTAGTAGTAGTAGTAGTAGTAGTAGTAGTAGTAGTAGTAGTAGTAGTAGTAGTAGTAGTAGTAGTAGTAGTAGTAGTAGTAGTAGCAGTATTAGTAGTAGCAGAAGGAATATTCCATCAAGGAAAACTTCCTTTTACAATGTCTCAGGCTCATGTACGACTGCTACTTATAAAAGGTGGCCGCAGTGACTTAAGGAATCATCGGCCTATTTCTCTCCTTCGAGTTGATTACAAGATTATTTCTAGAGCTTTTTCACTAAAACTAGATCAGGGGCTGGGTGACGTTAGTAATCATGTTCGGACAAGTTCAATACCTGGTAGATCAATATTAACCAACACTGTGCTCATTAGAGATCTGATTCAATTGGTTGAAAAGGATAACATTCCAGGCGCCATTATAGCTTTAGATAATAAAAAGGCTTCCGATCGTTTGGAGTGGAAGTTTCTGTTAATGTCATTAAATCGCATAAGCTTTGGGTCAAATTTTATTAAATGGATTCGAATATTGTATAATGGCATTACTAGTAGATACCTTGTAAACAGTTTTATAAGTTGTCTTAGAACGAGGGATTCGAGAAGGTTGTTCACTGTCAGCACTTTATTTGTAATGTGTCTGGAGAGCTTGGGGCGACAATAAAATAATATAAATTACCATGGACTGTGTATTCGTGGGCTTATGACACCAGTGAAATTATCACAATATTCCGATAATACGAACATTTTTGTTGTACGAGACTTCCCTGCGGGTAACAAAAACCGGCTCCTAAGGCCGGTGGAACTCAATCGTTCCGGTGGGGCCGTGCGACCATCGTCGTGAGCATTAATTACAACTGTCTCATCCCAAGAATTTGTGTCACCATTATGCCTGTTCATAGCAATTTCGTGAGCTAGGAACTTACAAGATTTGATTTGGTGACCTAAAAATATAAGTCTATACAATGATTTTACCTAAGCAATTAAAAATATGCTAGATAAACCTAAAGTAAGAGCATACGAAAATACGAAATACTGAAATTGATACGTCATTCCGTAGTTGATATGCATTGATGCATTCTCAGGAAGCTGGAAAGTTCCCGCAGGTCGGTTCCCGCAAATTGGTTTCCGCAAATAGGATTCCTGCAAGAACACTCATGGAGGGAGTACATCGCTCAGCACTGTAAGCCTAATAGGATGTCTAACGAGCAGTCAGCAAAGGATACGATAGTACTACTGCTGTGAAGAAAGTTCCCGTACACCGATGGCATGGATGGAAGTTGACAACAACCCGATCACAAGCGGGGGTTGTCAGATGCAAATGAAGATACAAAACAAAGCGTAACGGTGCTGGGTACGTCAGCCAGCTCTGAAGATGCACCGGGAAGAGTTTACTTGCTGCGGTCAACAGTTATAAGAACCTACACGACATTAGTGCGGCGAGAGTTGAAATACCACTTTTAGGCATGGCCTGCAGACCCGGTGAGTCATCCATCAAAGAACATCCTGCCTCTACATCTGTAGAATCACATACTCAGGCTGTAAAGGCCTCACCGCAAGTTCGTGTTCCGAAGTAGATATTGATATTCGTGAACGATAGTTAGAAAGTTCCAAATTTCTCCCGCAAGTAGGGAGTTACAAAATTGTTTTTAGTGCGGTGGGTTTGCACTGCTAGCTACGGGAGAGAACCCGTCAGAAACCGAAGTTATATGCGTAATATCTGTCGCTCAATAGTAGCTAGTACAGGTCCAACCTGTTCGGCCCCTGGCCGAGGATGCTCCCGATCTCTGTGTGTGTGTGTGTTGTAATATTTGAGGCGTTTATATGCTAGTTCCCAATGCTAGGGTCTAGACTCACGCCTGGCCTTTATGGTTTCTGTTGAATTCTTGTGAATTCTTGTGACGTCGGTTTGTGCATTAGCTTGTGTCTCTCTCTGTGTGTGTGTGTGTGTTGATCGTTGTCTCTCGATTTTGTCTCATGTTGCTGTTCTTTTCCATGGCTTTTTTTTGTTGCTCCTCATGCTTGGGCGTGTGTAATGGGGATGGCCTAACCTGGACCTAACAGGGGTGGGTAAGGGATGGGGTAGGTGTTGGGTCGGGGGAGGTGCGTACGGTCTTATGACCTGATGCACCCAAGGGGGGGCTTTAGGTCAGAGACCTCCCGGCCCCTTTGGGGGGAGTGGGGAAGTTGGGGTGTGGGGTCTTTTGGGTCCTGGGACCCATTTGGTCTTCTGGCCATCATCCGAGCAGGCACCAGCGCGCACTTGTTTGATTTTGATTGGTTAGGTAGCCCGTATGGTGACTGTGTCCGTCCGAGGACGAACTCGGTCAGTCATCCGGGTTACATCCCTCCATAGTCCCCTCGAAAATTCCGAAAGATTCTAATTCTAGCAATTTGGTTTTGGTTTTGTAATCCGTATGTTGCGTGGTTCCATCCGAGGAGGGATCCATTCAGCATCCGGTTTACTTTGACTATGCCGAAATTTCTTGCCTACCTAACCCTAGCTCACGTTCACACAGTGATGGGCACTGTGTGACGGGACCTCAGTTTAAAGTCCCATCCGAGAAGACTGTTCTCTCGCGTCTCCTTTTATGCTCCTCGTCAATATTTTGAAGATAATCAAGAAGTGTTTTCCGTGGATTACTCAACCATCTCTTAACCGATTTTGAAATGGTTTACAGATTTACAAAGCCCGTCGAATTCTAGTCTTGATTAATGCCAGATTTAACGAGAATACGTAATCAAAAAGGATTACAGGGTACGATCTCGGTACACTAAAAGCGCTATCCTATCTTGGTCGTAAATCATGTGCTCCATCAAAAATAGCATCTAAGGGCGCGCATGCACATTATGTGCTTTAACGAACTTAGTCGTTTTCGCAACGCGATCACTCTCATAGGCCCATATACGCTTATGGTGTAGGGAACAAATCCAGGACGGGCGGCGTTTACACAGCTTAGCTGGTATGGCCGGTACCCGAACGGTCGATCCGAACTACATCACCCCCTCCTAGTTTGACATCCGTGGCATATTATAGACTTCCCGGGCAGGCGCGTGGTGGGAGAGCAGTAGTGACGCAATAGACGTATATTCAAGAGACAGAGCACATAGAGGTGCCAGCAGGAGAGGGCAGGCATACTTTTAGTTTTCGATTTTTGACCTGGAATTATTTTCCAGGTCTTTTCTTTTTTTGTTTTGTTTTATTAATATTACAGTGCATGCTGTAACTTTATTTAGTAAATGATTCTAAACATTAGCTCGCATGGGTGTTCTCTCCAAGTGTGGATAATCATTATCTCCGCAGAGAATACCCAAGCTCCAACGTACCACAATTTAAGTTTTAAATATTTAATATAATAAAATAATATATATAAGTATACATATATGAACCACGTAGCATACCCTCACGGTGTATTTTTTTAGTGAATTACTCAGAATTACTTGGCACCCCGGGTAAATAAAGGGGTATGCAACACGTATCTCTTATTATTTATTAAAAATATCTATTTGCGGCCCGTTAAAGCGGGTCCGCAACGGGCAGCTCTCGCTGACCACATATCCATCCTGACATCTAAGACAGGAAGAAAAATAATAAGAAAAATAGAATATAATAATAATAACTTAACAGTTAGTTTATCAGGCAGCCCCAGCGTAGCTGAGACTGCATGATGGGATTATGACATTATGGCACTGAGGGATGTTGTATTCTTCACATCGCACACGACGTTCTTACAACATCGGAGTCCGCAGTGCTCATTTCGTGTGGGACACAGCCAGGCACAGGAGTGTGCGGCTGTGTCGGATAACCATAGTCATTGTAGGGACTGGATTCAATTGATCTAACATGTATAATAAGAAGAAAAGTATTTCAAAAATAAAGTAATAATTAATACATTTTTCCATGAATCGCATCATTGATGTTTCTGCTGTATCACAAATGATCACACCTCTGCTGCGAAATTTCCCCATTGAGTCTGGGTCCCGCGACTGATGGTGGTTGGTCGCGGTGGATGCACTATCATTGCTGAGATGCATTCATTATTACTGGCACTGTCGGACATATCTGAAGTTATGATGGCGGAAATATGCGCGTCCATAATGTCTCTCACAGTTACTGCTGGTTCCAATATATCCGTCCGTAAGGCAGCGGCGGTACTAGTGGTTGCTAATGTCATTGATGCTCTAGTGGTGGTAGTCGTCGTGGTGGCTGCTGTAGCTGTCATGGTGATGGTGGTGAGCTGTACCGTAGGTTGAGGCCGTGATGCAGGAGCAGATATGGCAGGAGATGACATCTTCCGAAACTTAGTATATTTTATATAATGTTAACGTTAGGCACGGGCTGAATGTCCTGTGTATGGGCGATTCGTCTCTTTCCCATGTATGGACGTTCCGGCGTAGTTCCCTTTCTGATAGCTGGGTCAGAAAGGCTAGGAGGCGCACGATGGATAACATGGGTCGGAGTTATACCAATCGCCACAGGCTGCAATGGTCCTGGTCCCTCGTCTATCGTCAGTTCTGGCGGAGATGGTGACTGCGGGTAACTTGTGTCTATTCCCGCAGGTGTCGTGATCACTACCGAAATCAGCTGACTGGCTAACACTGTCTTAGACACTACGGGTGTGGGTGTCGTGGCCGTATCTGGATGGCTAATAACTGATGCGGGTGCTGCTGGACTGGATTCTGCGGGAGACTTTCGCTTCTTACTCCGCTTCAGGACCGGTGTAGATGCAGTAACTGGTACCAGCGTAACACTTCCTGATGCGGCCGTGGGCAGGATTTCACGTCTGGCGTTCAGTACATTGCTTACGGTAGCCGCGGGAAGACGATGACTAACGGGATATCTACAAGTAATGTTCTTTGTGCAGGCCATTTTCTCGGTCAGGAGAACTTTGACCGGGAACCGAGATTCGAAACCAGTGGCTAAAATGGCACGATCCTCGTTCTCTTCTCCAGGAACTAATGTTACTTCTAACACACGATGATGATATCGGAGCGCGTGGGTCACCCCGTAGCGAGTAGCAGTGTAGAGATACTGGCATGTCACACAGGAGGCTGACTGGAAGAGATGATCCTTATTAACATGACGGGTGCGGTCGGATTTTCTCGTAAAGGTTCTGGTACAGGGCTCTCTGCTAGCTAATAACGAGCTGCATGGGAACCGTTTTGGAATTGGTACCGATTCTTCTTCAGATGAATCCGATAACTCTAAGTCTTCAAGGAGTGACATCTCGTTCCCGCATGGTAGTTGGCTGCGGGAACCTTATTCAAAACTTAATGCCCTATCACTTCATTGTATTTAACTTTCCAGGCTGCAACGGTCCTGGTCCCTCGGCTATGGTCAGTTCTGGCGGAGATGGTGACTGCGGGCAACTTGTGTCTATTTCCGCAGGTGTCATGATCACTACCGAAATCAGCTGACTGGCTAACACTGTCTTAGACACTACGGGTGCGGGTGTAGTGACCGTATCTGGATGGCTAATAACTGATGCGGGTGCTGCCGGACTGGATTCTGCGGGAGACTTTCACTTCTTACTCCGCTTCAGGACCAGTGTAGATGCAGTAACTGGTAACGGCGTAACACTTTCTGATGCGGCTGTGGGCAGGATTTCACGTCTGGCTTTCAGTACATTGCTTATGGTAGCCGCGGGAAGACGATGACTAACGGGATATCTACAAGTAGTGTTCTTTGTGCGGGCCATTTTCTCGGTCAGGAGAACTTTGACCAGGAACAGAGATTCGAAATGGGTGGCTAAAACAGTACAATCCTCGTTCTCTTCTCCAGGAACTAATGTTACTTCTAACACACGATGATGATATCGGAGCGCGTGGGTCACCCCGTAGTGAGTAGCAGTGTAGAGATACTGGCATGTCACACAGAAGGCTGACTGGAAGAGATGATCCTTATTAACATGACGGGTGCGGTCGGATTTTCTCGTAAAAGGTCTGGTACACAGCTCTCTGGTAGCTAATAACGAGCTGCATGGGAACCGTTTTGGAATTGGTACCGATTCTGCTTCAGATGAGTCCGATAACGCTAAATCTTCAAGGAGTGACATCTCGTTCCCGCATGGTAGTTGGCTGTGGGAACCTTATTCAAAACCTAATGCCCTATCGTTTCATTGTATTTAACTTACCAGGCCAAGTATAATAATGAAATAATAATAAAACAGCAGAATTTGGTTTGCGACACGAAAGAAGCCTAATGCTATCTGTTCTTCCCTGGTGTCATGTTTTGGCAGGAAGACAAAGTTTCAGAGCTCGCTTCCTCGTTTTTATACTTTTTGGTGACGTCACAGGCGGCGGATGACCACACCTAAAAGTCTTAACAGGTGATTCGGTTATTCTTATATAAATGTTTCCTCTTTTTTTTACCTAGACGTCTATGGATTAATTCTTCCCGCATAAAGGGAGTACTTTTAATTATAGGAAGAATGGCTAATTAACCCTGTCTTAATTTCTCGCATTTAACAGCATTCGATCAACATAGAAATGTGGTACTACTTTTTCTTTGCGGGGCCTAACCTTTTAATTAGCGTGAGGCGGTTCTCCAGATTGGATGCTTATAAACTTGCCTGTTTTAATTTTAGGCTGGAGCGCTCGATGGGGTGTGTGGGAGCTAGGTGACGTCAGCAGCAATTACCCTGACTCACCCTCGCCACTCCTCCATCATGCTGTGGTAGTTGCGTCTTTGGGCGGCTCTTTTGTTTAAAGCGTTTGATCCAATTTACTGAAAAATAGCAGTAAATGTCACATGGCCCTAAAAAGCACGTGTTTGATCGGAAACATATATGCTGTTCATGGCGACGGCCAAAATGCTGTTGCTGAGGTGTAGTCTTGTCGCATATGCGAGAGATAAAAATATATATGTTACGTCAAGATCTTTATAATGTCCCCTTTTTGCGCGAGTTTTTTAACATGCGTCTTGATAGGTGTCTGTAATAGGTAGTTCTCAGCCCATGTTGATTATAGACTGGAACCCAAGGAAGAGAATTCTCTCTGTAACTATACTGTCAGATTTTTTATGCCGCTTTACTGGCCCGTGCGCTAATGATTTGTAGCATGGTAGAGCAGTTGTGTTCTTAGTAAAAAATTTAACAGTAAAATTGTAAGTAATTTGATGTGTGGTTTAAACAGATCTATTCAGGCGGTAGATCAATGTTACCGATCCCGTCACGATAGCTGTGTTTTTCGAGTGGGAGGGCTGGCCAAGGATTCTTCTCAATGGGTAGAACTAGCTCTGTCCCGGCCTAGAGCAGACACATTAATACCGTTTAATAATGGTTAAATTACAGTACAACTCGAAAGTGTGTGTCACAGTTATTATAATTTACAATGCCGTCGTTCGGAGATCGTGAATACAGTCAACCTGAGTGTCTGTGTTTCTGACATGTTGGTGATTTGAATCTGATACGTGTGACTGGTTATCTGTGGATGATACTTGCGCTGTGGTGACGGTGACGTGTTTATGGCCGCCAGGTGCGGGAGTGGGGAGGGAGAGGCGGCGTGAATGTCAACTTTATCGAACCCTGAGGGTATTTCACTCTGTAATTGCCGAGCCCGTGGGCGGGACAGAGTTACTTTAGAGTGCAGATGACCTGTCGGATGCTTTCGTAACATTGATCAATCCATTGTCGAATTCAATTTTTCGGTAGAAAAATCCTACTTATGACTGACGACAATGCGGGCATCCTGCTCTCTTAATAATAGCGACTGTTATTACGTGTAAATGAAGTATGTAGATTTAGCTGTTTCTGTACGACGTCGGGAAAAGGGAAAAAGGGAGGATCGTTGGACAAACGTTCCTCCCATAATGCGTACTGTAGATGGCTGTAATGCATTCCTTATAGCCATATGATCAGTTCTCCCGTAACTGGATAAGAAGGTGTGTGTGGGAGATTTGTCGGCTGCTGTCTGTTGATGATAATGCCGTTGTCGGGATGTCCGGGCTGCTGTATGATGCCGATGTTATAAGCGAAGTGGGCGCATTCCAGTTTTTACGCTGGTGAACGCCAAGTCTGTTGTTATTTGCGGGAGGTGTGGTCTGCGGGAGATATTATTTCTCCCGCAATTTGTGCGGGAGGAACTGTTGCGGGAAATTGTATGTGTCTATCGGGAATTAATTAATACCGGTAGCTGCTGCTAAATGATGTTGTTGCCGATGTTGAATGTCTCTGTTATGCTGAGTATAACTGAGTAAGTATGTTGTGTACGCGCAATGACGAATTGACGTATCCAGTCTTGAAGGCAGGTGTGTTATTTATGTGTTGACGTTCTGTCTGTTGTGTGATATCCTGACCGCTCACGAGGGAGTATGGTAGGCCAAGTGGATGGGGTGGCCTTTGGAGAGGGGGATGTGGGCATCTCCCATTACATGACGGTTGGTGTCTTGTCGTAATTTTTAGACACTGGGAAATTTCGAGCTGAGAGCTTGCTGAACAGGCTTCTCCCCTGCCCACCGTGAGGGGTAGTGGTGGTCGATGCGGTGCGGGATGCCACCTTCTCTGTTGCAGCAGTCTCTCTCATATCTGAAGATTGACGGTCAACAGACGACGAGTGGAGTGTGAAATGGACTGGGCCGGTGATGTCCGAACTTGGTGTATGGATAAGGGACGCCAGTTGGATTTGGGGTGGTGGTGCGGCGACGGATATGGGTCCCGCTTGGTTGCGAAGTGGTCTGGCGTTTTCGGGAAGTGGTCGGGTACACCTTGTTGTATGGTTCTGCGGTTCTTGACACGCTAAGGCTTCATCTAGCCTCTTCACTTCCATGCTATTCATCATATGTTCCACCCCACGGGAAGCATGGCTTGGGTCAGTCTCAGCCTCAGTTTGTGGCAACTCTATGATGGGGGGCATAGCATGAGGTGAGTGGGAACGGGAAGAGATCGGAGGAACAGCTTTTCCATTTGGTCCCTTGGACAAAACAAAAACAAAGTTCTTCAGATACGACTTCCCAGATCGAGTAGACCCGTGCTGAGGAGGGAGAGGGCGAGTACATATCTCGTCATCGTCGTCAGCGTTAGCTGCTTGTTCACCCGCATTCTGGCTCAGTAGAAGTGGGGCTGAACTGGCACAGCGGTGCTCTGCGCTAACCGTGGCAATACTAGTTTCCGTAGAAATATCTGTCTGGGTACCGGTGTCACGAGAAACGCCCATCCGAGCTCTGGTGCTGGGTCGTCACTGACACACGGTTTAAGTCGATCGAAGTGGATGACTGAGGTCAGGCCATCCGAAGCACGGATACGGTAGGTCACGTCCGACGTCTTACCTACTACCACATAGGAGCCTTTCCACTGGTAACTCAGTTTACTTGGCACGTTTGCAGACTGTCGTGAATCATGTACCCAAACCATCCTTCCTGCTTCATACGGATCGCCATGCACCCTCCGGTCGTGCCATGTCTTTTGCCGCTGGTGTGCAGTGGATACGGTTTCTCTCACTAACTCGTGGGCTTGTTCTATCCTTTGCCGCAGGAGTTCAACACAGAGAGGTGGTGAATTTTTTTCTCCTGGTATTCGAGGCATGGCCAGATCCAGGGGTAAGGCTAATTCACGGCCTAACATTAACCAAGCAGGGGTGTATCCCATGCTGGAATGTTCTGAAGTGCCGTAAGTCATGAGTACATACAGGAGCCATAGGTCCCAATCTCTACAATCAAGGCGTGTATCCTTGGTAAGCATCTCCGCGAGAGTTCTGTTGAATCTCTCTACCATCCTGTCGCTCTGGGGGTGGTATGGAGTTGTCCTTGTTTTGACGATATGGAATAATCTGCAGAGCTCTGATATGAGCCGGCTCTCAAAATTACTTCTTTGATCGGAGTGCAACTCATAAGGCCTACCAAAGTGGCAGAACACATTGCTGGCCAAGACCTTTGCTATGGTGGATGCCTCTTGGTCCGGCAAAGCAAATGCTTCTACCAACTTCGTAACATAATCTTGTAATACGAGGATGTATTTATTTCCATCATCCATCGTATTCAAGAGTTTGAGCACATTGATAGCCACTCACTCCCACCGTACACCAACAATCTTAATTTGAGATGGTGCGATATGGTGTTGGCCAACAGCGCGTCTTTGGCATGGGATACGTTTGGCAACCCATGCCTAGACACTATCGCGAATCCCGATCCAGTGGCATCTCAATTTGATACGGGAAACAGTCCTTTCCACGACTAGATGCCCGGCATTATCATGTAGTTGTTTCAATATGAGTTCACAATAACTTTCCGGGACTACCAGATGGTCATTAATATATAGAACGTTACTTATTAATTGACATTCTCCGAACCGTTGGTAATAATATTTTGCCGGGGTGCAAAGTGGTGTTACCGATTCCTTGGGAGGATGTACCCCCTCCTGGATCCACGCATATATATCTCGTATCTGCACGTCTGTTGTTTGGTGGTGTGCGATTTCCTCTGGATTCCACTCTGCGCACCTCAATTCGGGGAACTCTGGAGATGGTTGTGTTGACTGTGTCACAGTGGCGGCCTCTTCGTGTTCAGCTTCCACGCCGATTCTGCTGAGGGCGTGGGCATTGCCATGCAATTTGCCGGGACGGTGAACAACGTTAAAGTTATAGGCCTGCAGGGATTCGTGCCATCTCGCTACCTGGCCCTCCGGATTTTTTAAGTTCCTGAGCCACCGTAGTGAGGCATGGTCTGTACGGAGTGTAAAAGGGCGCATGTACAGAAAGTGTTTATAATACTTGATGAAATGGACCGCCACCAATAGTTCTCACTTGGTGGTTGCGTATCTTCTCTCCATTTTATTTAGAGTACGCGAACCATAACCCAATACCTGCTCTGTTCCGTCTTCCATGACCTGAGATAGAACAGCGCCGATAGCGTAAGCTGACGCGTCAGTGTCTAAGATGAAATCGAGGTTTGGATTAGGGTGAGCAAGAATCAGGGCGGTCGTCACGAGTTCCTTCAGTGCACTGAAGGAGCCTTCACACTCACTCATCCACTCAAATGGTCAATCTTTCTCAGTGATCTTGTAGAGGGGTGAAGCAATCTCATTGAAATGTCGGATGTAACGGCAATGGTACTGGCATAGGCCAAGAAAACTACGTGTCTCCGTAACTGAAGAGGGCTGAGGCCACTCTGCTACTGCCTTAGTTTTTGACAGCTGAGTAGCCACTTCATCACCGGATATGACGTGTCCCAGGGACTCAACGCTCCGTTTAAAGAGATGACATTTCTTCGGTTTTAGTTTCAAATTGGCTGTTTGGAATCTTGATAGCATGGTGTCCAAATTTATTACGGTTTGCTCTAACGTTGGTCTGAAGACTATTACGTCGTCGATGTAACAAAGACAGATTTCCCATTTCATGGTGGTTAATACCTGCTCAATGAGTCGTTCAAAAGTCCCAGGAGCGTTGCACAACCCATAGGCAGCTTGCGGAATTGGAAAAGGCCATCCCTACAAACGAATGCGGTCTTTTCCATGTCAGCCTCATCCATTGCTACTTGCCAGTAACCACTAGCTAAATCAAGGTTACAAAACCACTTGGCTCCAGACAAGGAATCCAAGGCCTGATCTATCCATGGTAACGGATAAGCGTCCTTAATGCTAAGATCATTAAGGTGGCGGTAGTCGATGCAAAACCGCAAGGTCCTGTCCTTTTTGCCTGCTAGCGCTATAGGGCTAGCCCATGGAGATGCTGAGGGTTCAATAATACCCATCCACAACATGTCGTTCACTTGTTGGTGTGCTTCCGCTTCCTTGTGAATGGGAAGACGTCGTACTGGTTGTCGTATGGGGCGATTATTGCCTGTGTCAATGGAGTGTCGTACGAGATGAGTTTCTCCGAGATCCATGTCTCCGGAGGAAAAACCATCGCAATATTTTTGTAGTAGTTTCCAAATTTCACATTTCAGTGATTGCAGTAATCCAACTGTGGCACATAGATACAAATCATGTAAATGTTCGGGTAAATCATCAGTCATATGTGGTGGTGTGTCAGCAGGTGCAGGTAATTCCAATGAGATTATGTCCACTAAATTGCTTCAGCGTACTCCGGGTTCCAGAGTGATGGGATCTGCGCTTCCATTAAACACTCTGAAAGGTATATTTTCCTTATTAGTAGTGTCTACTATTATGTGGGGACTTGTGCATTGTGAGGCAATCATATAATCAGGATCGTGTTCCAGCATGGCGATGTGTGTGTTGCTTCCTAACTGTGGTGCGGTGCCCCATAAGATTTGTTGCTGTCCTTGTTCAACTGTGGCGGTACTTGATATTATAACCACACATGTGTCGTATAATGACAACGCTGGTCCAAGAGGTATTCGTCGGCCGTGTATGTCGAGTTCCTGCTGCTTGCAGTGTATGATGGCTTCGCCGGCATTGAGAAAATCAGAGCCGAGTAGGGCATCGTTATGAATAGAGGCGATGACGACTCAGTGTATGAATTGCATCTTCTCTATTTGGATAACTACACAAGCTACTGGCACATCAGCTCCCGTAGCCGTCTGTAGGTAAATGTGTGTAGGCTTAAGGGGAGGCTCTTTAAGACATTTCTTACAATGCTTCATGGGATGTTTTGGTGAGGCACAGAAGAAACAGCGATGCCGCCAGGGACAATTTTTTCCCTGTCTACATCGGCGCTTGCGAATCCATGAGGTGGAGTGAACCGCTTCTCCTGGGTCGCTGCTGTCTGTGGATGTAGATGATGCTGGATGAGGTGGTGTTCTGCATACCACCAAAGGAAACCGAGAATTTAGTGTCTTGGTGGCGAGACGTGGTGCTTGCAAAAACGTAGTTTCAGCAGAGGTGCTACAACCTACCACTGCCGTTTTACTGAGGAAAGAAGGATTGTTGTGCGCGGAGAAAGAGGGGGATGTCATTGCTGTGGATGAGGGAGGCAACGTAGGTATTGACATGTGTGAAGCCGTGCATTCGGGTGTCGGTGTCAAAGGTGATTTTGGTGGATGATAGTTGGCCACTGGACGTTGTTGTATGAAGGCCGCAGTTGAGCCATGAGGCAGATACGGGCACCAAGGTACCTCTGTGTAATTCGGTGCCCTTAGTAGTTTGACTGCTTCTCTGGTTGTGGTGTGCTGTGGTCGAGAACAGGCGTGGTGGAAGGAGGTCGGTTAGGACACCGCTCCCTCCAATGGCCTGACTGACTGCATCCGAAACAGGTGTTTGGTGGCGGTGCGGTGCTGGTGGTGTTTGTTGTCCTAAACTGCGTGGTGGGGAGATTGGTGCTAACTGTCATGTCTAAATTTGTGAGTGCTGAGATCTGTTTATTGATCCCGTCTATCCATTCTTTCATGTTGCCATTGTTATTGTTGCACTGGTTCCCGCACCCGGGGCCCCGTTGTAGCTTCCTTTACGGGCACGCCCCCTTCCTCCAGGTGCTTGATTCTGATTGGAATTATGTATAGCTGGTCGTGGTGATGTCTGAGCGGTTGGTGTTGATGAACTGGAGGAGCATTGGCGGGTGGGCCGATAGCTGCACCCTCTATCTCATTGATAGGATGAAGTTGATGTCGGTTACTCTTTTCCCGCTCCAGAAAGTGTTCTATACGAACCGCGGTTGCCGTTAATTGGCCCAAACTACTGTAGTCACCTAGAAATAATTTTTCTTTCAAGGCAGGTTCACCACTCAATGCATCGATAAAAGTGTCGAGATGCAGATGGATCACGCCTTCCATATTGGTGCTCGGATATGCATGAGTGACTAGCCTCCTGATTCGGCTAGCTAACTCCGGAAGAGTCTCTCCCGCGCGTCGTCGGAGGTTCTTGAGTTGAAGATGACTGGTTTCGCCGAGGGCTGTGTCGCCAAATTGCTCCATCAATGCTCATTCTAATTGTGTGCAGGTGGGTGTGTAGTCAGTCCCAAGATCCGCAAGAACTTGAAGGGCTTTTCCGGAAAGCTTTGCGGCAAGATATTCACCCATTTGCTGATCGTTCCAGCGGTTAGTCCGACTTATAATCTCGAATTGTATTTTATAATTGGTCCAGTCATTCCCCCCACTAAGTTCGGGGGGGGGGGAGGATGACTCGACCAAGACCGCAGGAAGAATGAAGGTTCTAAAATCCGGGTGGTAAGGGTATCTGAGAATCGGACGAATATGCTACGGCTGGTCGTGGTGCAGGTGGTGGTGGTGGTGCTGGTGTTGGTGTTTCCCGTCGATGCCGATGCAGATGAGCGAGGACACGCATACTCCAATTTAATGAGTCCACCCCGGTTGTAGAGCCATAGACCGGCATGTGTCTATAGACGGGAGGCGGGTTGTTGTGAAGATTATGCAGACGTTCTCCCTAAGGTCAGGACCGATATTCTTCATATTGTGGTGGTGCAGTCGGCTGACGGTCGTGATGTGTCGCGTGACTGATGTACCGTCGAAATGGTGGTGCCGATTCCTCCCGATAAAGCCACAGTGTTCCCCTTGAGTATACCGTTGCGCTAGAAGGGGGCGGTGCGGGAGGTTGTCTGTAATGTGGATTATCACCCGGCCATGTGGTCTCCGTAGATGACACAGGTGAACGATAGTAGTCTGAAGGATTATTGAGATGGCGGTAATCGGGTCTTTGTGGGTGTCGTCCACGATTCGGCCCTGATGGTGGTGGCCTGTCGCAGACGTCCGATATAGTTCTGAACTCTGTTCCCACCTGTGAGGCATCCTGAAAGATGCAGTCACTGACAGGCGAAAACAGGTTATACTGCGGCGTTGTTGATTCTGCTGAATTTCTGGCATAGTCGGTGAGCATGTGAGCTGAAAATCCATCGTATGACGCCACCTCTTGATCGAGGGATTCGTCGCTAAATGGAGAAGGTATTGAGCTAAGCTCACTGTATGGTGTGGGCGTGAGTTCGCTGCATGTAATTACTGATGTTCTTTGAGCCCCACATCGGGTGCCACTTGTAGCTCACGGGGTAGTGTCGAGCCATTCTGGTGTATCATGTTGACTAGCCGCGCCGCAAGTGCACGACGAATGATGATGCTGGTTAGCATCCGGTCTCGGGGTGATGGACCTTGTACGAGACCGCCCTGCAGGTAACAAAAAGCAGCTCCTAAGGCCGGTGGAACTCAATCATTCCAGTGGGGCCGTGCGACCATTGTCACGAACATTAAATACAACTGTCTCATCCCAAGAATTTGTGTCGCCAGTATGCCTGTCCATAGCAATTCCGTGATCTATGAACTTACAAGATTTGATTTGGTGACCTAAAAATATAAGTCTATACAATGATTTTGCCTAAAAATTATAAATATGCTAGATAAAACTAAAATAAGACCATACTAAAATACGATACATAGAGACAGCCAGATGAACTTTTAAACATGGGGCTCCCGGAGGTACCACACAGACTCGTAGGTCCACAGAGGTATCCCCGCAAGGGAGGCTCCTGTACACGAGACCTAACTAATTAACTTAATATAAGTTATTATACCTCTAAGCTGAAAGGAAGAAGATTATCTCGGCAGAAAAGTTATATGCCTCACATGGGCACTACGCCTAGTGCTAGTTTGGGTGAGTAGTATTATCCTCGCATGGACGGTCATCGCTGAATCCTTGCAAGAGGTAAGTGCCTCGCACGGGTCTCCATCTCAGGAAGGTGTCGCCACTGCTTAAAGCGGGAGAAGAGTAGTAGGCAAAAATGTGTCCACTCTAATATTTCAACCAAAAATGCTTGAGAAAGAGAAGACCATACCTAGTGAGATTATGACTATAGGATTGCGTGCTGTTTTACGTGATTCTTAGTATGCTGAATTAGTAGTTGCCGCTTTATTTATGCGGGCCTTCTGCTTTGCTTAATTAGCCTTTTAGTTTTGAGAAACAAGAACTATTTTAGGTCGCAAATGGCTGGTATCTACCTAGCTATTAGACATGGCTGTCATTGAGAACAGATGACCTAAGACATCAATACTGAATACAGCGCTCATACACGTTACTTAGTAAGATCTCAGAACTGGATAAGAATCCGAACATCTCGCTCCGTAACCACATAAAACGTTACAGGACATAGGTTACTTTTCATGAAAGCATTATTAGGCAATTGTCCTATCGTTATGGAGGGGGTAAGAGAGACGAATACCCACCATAAATGTCCTTCCCGTAAAGGCGTGGCAGATCTAAATATCATGCCCAGACATTCTTATGGAATTCGGTGGGGATACGCATCTCGCCCGTAACAAGGTCCTATGGAACTAAACGTTTAACCTGTCGTTAGGTTTATATATAAATTGCCCAGTTATGCACTGCGGTGCGGTTCAGCAAATAAAATAATAATTAATATATGTTTTTCAGTGCCATCCTACATTGGCAAATGTGCTAACTACTAAGTATCCGAAGATATGGAGGGAATATGTGTGATCCCACACCTGGCCATCACCGCTCCGAAACCCCAATAGTTTCCCAGAGTCGGATCAGCCCATGGTGCAGATAGTGACATCCAACCAATTAAGAAGCCACAAGCCTGAGTGGAACATGAAGAGAGACAAAATCTTAGCGTTATGAGTCTTACCGGAGTGCGGGGCTAGATTATCGCACTGCTGGAAGAGAAGAATATACTACAGATTTCTTAATGAAGAAAGTGTCTCTAATCATATTAAACCTATCCTATCGAGCTGAATAGAAACTGTTTAGTCGGTAGCATGCCGTGCTAAACAGAGTTATAGCACGGACAGCGACCTCAGTGAAAAATTGTTGGTGGCGCGAGAAAGTGCTGCATATATAAGTGTTGCTGTATAGTGTTTCCTACGTGCACTGCAGTCCTATATTTTCTATGAATAAAAAAACATATGAACTGATGGCTACTGGCCATATACATATATAAACTAACGAGAACAATCAATACAGTGTAATATGATCAGAATTATATATTTTAGCACAGGTTAATGAACCTACTATGGTGTGGTTAGTAAAACACCTTACAGAAAATGAGAATAACTATAAACAAATACAGAAATTATAACTAGTGGTCATAAGACCGTTACGGTACCTTTTAGTCATCGGGACCGTTCTTACGGATACAATATAATTAGAGAAGTATATATAGCGAAATAATTAGAATGTGAAGTATAGTTACTTGAATACTCGGTAGTCATTCTTAAGTTAGGCTACCGTGTTACTGAAATTGATACGTCATTCCATAGTTGACGTGCATTGATGCATTCTCAGGAAGCTGGAAAGTTCCCGCAGGTCGGTTCCCGCAAGTTGGTTTCCGCAAACAGGATTCCCGCAGGAACACTCATGGAGGAAGTACATCGCTCAGCACTGTAAGTCTAATATGGTGTCTAACGAGCAGTCAGCAAAAGATACGATAGTACTACTGCTGTGAAGAAAGTTCCCATACACCGATGGCATGGATGGAAGTTGACGACAACCCGATCACAAGGGGCGGGGGGGGGGGGGTTGTCAGATGCAAATGAAGATACAAGACAAAGCGTATCGGTGCTGGGTACGTCAGCCAGCTCTGAAGACACACTGGGCAGAGTTTACTTGCTGCGGTCGAAAGTTAGAAGAACCTACACGACATTAGTGCAGTGACAGTTGAAATACCACTTTTAGGCGTGGCTGGCAGATCCGGCGAGTCATCCATCAAAGAACATCCTGCCTCTACATCTGTAGAATTACATATTCGGGCCGTAAAGGCCTCACCGCAAGTTCGTGTTCCGAAGTAGATATTGATATTCGTGAATGATAGTTAGAAAGTTCCAAATTGCTCCCGCAAGTAGGGAGTTACAAAATTGTTTTTAGTGCGGTGGGTTGGCACTGCTAGCTACGGGAGAGAACCCGTCAGAAACCGAAGTTATATGCGTAATATCTGTCGCTCAATAGTAGCTAGTACAGGTCCAACCTGTTCGGCCCTTGGCCGAGGATGCGCCCGATCTCTGGATCACGTCTCCTTTTATACTCCCCGTGACGTCACAGGCGCAGGCTCCAACCAATCATCATTCGAGCAACAGCCAAGCAGCGCGTAGCTAATAATAGCGCAATCGACTGTTCTAGAACATTCTAGAAGTTCTGCGCCCACGTGGTTATGACGTCACGGCAATATTTTGAAGATAATCAAGAAGGGATTTCCGTGGATAACTCATCCATTTCTACACCGATTTTGAAATGGTTTACAGATTTAAAAAGCCCGTCGAATTCTGGTCTTGATTAATGCCAGATTTAACGGGAATAGGTAATCAAAAAGGATTACAGGGTACCATCCAGCAGAAGCAATAGCAGTAGTAGTAGTAGTAGTAGTAGTAGTTTTGAATACACTGGGAACGCGATGACTTCAATTTCTGTGCTAACCCAACCTACGGAGTGTACCCGTTAGTTTACTTTGTTGATCATCATTTCCCCGGTCGGGGATTGAACCGCCATCCTGCAACTCCGCATAGCATCAGCAACCAGACATCTTTCCACTGGACCACCGCGCCAAGACTACTAATCTTGGTTTAGCAGACCAGCCGGATATACTGATACACTGGCGAATTCATATGAGACTATCTTTTGGATGCACCCCATCTGGTTGTATGCTGTGCCCGCACCTGGTCCCCATCGCGGCACTGGCAGTGGTAGTTTTGCTTATTTTTTAACGCACTGGCAACCCGATGGCTTAATTACCGGCTGAGCAGGGGATCAGGTAATCGCTGCTTAAATCTGACTTGAGCGGAGATCGACTGAGAAGGACTTCAGTTGCCGATTGGCAAACTGAGTTTTGCTTAGGCGAACTAAGCTCATACCCGCTTCGCTACTGATTCAGTCATTTTCACACTGTCTTCCAAAGCAAACACGACCAATTTCACAGAAAAAGCTTGTAGGGAGATGGAAAAACATTATAGATGACGTAAATAAGTTAAATGACACTGATACATTGGAATCAGGCTTATTAGACATGATTTCACTCAGCATTTCTGCTGCTGCTGTTGCTGCTGCTGCCGCTGACGACGACGACGACGGTGACGACGACGACGACGACGACGACGACGACGATGGCGATGGTGCTGCTGATGCTGCTGCTGATGGTGGTGGTGGTGGTGGTGGTGGTGGTGGTGGTGGTGGTGGTGGTGGTGGTGGTGGTGGTGGTGGTGGTGGTCGTGGTCGTGGTGGTGGTGGTGGTGGTGGTGATGGTGGTGGCGGTGGCGGTGGCGGTGGTGGTGGTGGTGCATGTGTGTTTGGTAGGGTGGGTCGTGGTCGTATGCTCAGCCACAATAACGAATTATTTAATACAGTCAAATATGCTTCTATTGAGGGAATTGATTGCATGTCATGTTCGAGAGCTGCAGCATCAGCAGCACCAACAATAGTAGCAGTAGCAGTAGCAGTAGCAGTAGCAGTAGCAGTAGCAGTAGCAGTAGCAGTAGCAGTAGCAGCAGCAGCAGCAGAAGCAGCAGCAGCAGCAGCAGCAGCAGTAGTAGTAGTAGTAGTAGTAGTAGTAGTAGTAGTAGTCGTAGTAGTAGTACTAGTAGTAGTAGTAGTAGTAGTAGTAGTAGTAGTAGTAGTAGTAGTAGTAGTAGTAGTAGTAGTAGTAGTAGTAGTAGTAGTAGTAGTAGTAGTAGTAGTAGTAGTAGTAGTCAATATTGTCAACGCACTGGCTCAGAATCTTCAATAATTGAAAAAATTCAAAAATTTAAGATATTTTGGTTTATCTTACTGCCTGAGATTTGTCATTTTGTTTGAGGAAAGCCATATGGCATTAATGTTAACCCTTTACTGGTTAAATTTGTTCAGTAAAATCCAAATATGCGCTTACTTTTTTAATGTACATTTGCAGGCACAGACAAGGTCATTCCCGAGAATATACCACTGGAGCGACTGTCTCGGTTCCCGAGCCAGTCATTACAGTGGTAAATTTTCAAAAATACTCCAATCCCCGCCGGCAAATGGACATTGCCCAAGATCACTAAATTGACCGTTTTTGGCTGACCATCATGCAAGGGTTAATGTTGAATGATTGAGATGGATATTATGGATAGCTATTTGAGTTTTGCTTTTACCAAGATGTCACGTAGATTCGGATTTTTCTTGAACGCAATTACTGGACGCTTGTTAAAGGGTTGTTTCAGTTTCTCCTGTAGGTTTTGATACTCATCTTTCGAAATTTTGGAAATTTCAACGTTTTTCCGATTATAGGTCAGAATGAATGGAATTTTGTCACGTTGATCAGATAAGCCTGGGTCCGAGTTTATTCCCCTTGGCCACTGTGTTTCGAGTTCTTTAATCCAAAACGATTCTCGAAGTTGTCTTTGTTTATCAGTTTCTTCTGCCGTATCTGAAAGGGGTGGCTGTTCAATCGGCATAATTTCAAAGTCACGAAGGACTAAATGGTCAGGAAGATTAAAATGTTCGGAAACATGTGTGTCTTCCTCTAGCCTAATATCTGAGAGGTGTCGAGTTGCCCGCCATCTTAATGGACATTTGGTTTCGCCGACATACTGTTTTTGGCACAATTTGCATGAAATTAGATAAATAACATTTTCAGAGTCACAATCTAGATTAGACTGAAGTTGGAACTTGCTTTTGTTCTGAAAGCTCGTGAAAGTATTCTGGTTTGGGAGAAATTCATCTAACTTGCACCTTTTCTTTCCGCATTTGCGAGATTCGCCTACACCTATAATAGGACGATTGTGAGAAATGTTGGTAGGCCGACGATTTGAGGCATTATCTGGAATGGTTTCCAAGCCGTCTAATGTTTCAGATTTGATTTTGCGCAAGAATCGTGAGGAGTAACCTCGTGGTTTGAGGGCTTTGAATAGGGTAGAGCACGCTTCTTCAAAGTTTTTCCTATCACTCGAATTCCTGTGAAAACGGATTATTTGTGATTTAACTATTCCTTTAAAAGTATGTGGTGGATGGAAAGATTTTTTGTGCAATAGCTGATGCGAATCGGTTGGTTTGAAATACACTTTGTAGTCTAAGTAGCCAGTTGTTTCATACTTTAGACCTAGTAGTAGTAGTAGTAGTAGTAGTGGTGGTGGTGGTGGTGGTGGTGGTGGTGGTGGTGGTGGTGGTTGTGGTGGTGGTGGTGGTGGGGGTGGTGGTGGTGGTGGTGGTGGTGGTGGTGGTGGTGGTGGTGGGGTGATGGTGGTGATGGTCATGGTGGTGGTGGTGGTGGTGGTGGTGGTGGTGGTGGTGGTGGTGGTGGTGGTGGTGGTGGTGGTGGTGGTGGTGGTGGTGGTGGTGGTTATATGATTAAACGCACTGGCTCAGGATCTCCCAAGGTTGGGAGATATTTTTTATTTATTTTATTGTCTGAGATTTGTTATGTTTGTTTGATAGAGGCGGTATGGCCTATAAAATATGAATAATATATATCATTCATTCTGAAGGTTTTTGAAGAGTTAATTTCGAATTAACCAGGATGTCACGTAGATTGGAGTTTTTCTTAAAGGCTATCACTGGACGCAAATTGAGAGGTTTTTTCATTTTATCCTGCAATTTATGATATTCATCTTTCAAAATTTCAGAAATTTCAACATTTTTTCGATTGTATGTTAAACTGAATGGAATAATTTCACGTTGATCAGCAAGACCAGGGTCCACGTTTATGCCACTCGGCCATTTTGTTTTCAGTTGCTTAATCCAAAATGATTCTCGAAGTTTTCTTTGTTTATCAGTTTCTTCGGCCGTAGCAGAAAGAGGCAGATGCTCAATAGGCATAATTTCAAACTGTCTATCGACAGAATGACCAGGAAGATTGAAATGTTGAGCTACGTTGGTGTCCTCGTCATGTCTAATATCGCAAAGGTGTCTAGTTGCTCGCCATCTGAAAGGCATTTTGTTTCACCGACATACTGCTTTTGGCATAATTTGCAAGATATTAAATAGATAACATTTTTAGAATCGCAATCTAAATTAGACTGAAGTTGGAATTTGCTTTTGTTCTGATAACTGACAAATGTTGTCTGATTAGGTAGATAGAGGTCTAATTTACACCTCTTCTTTCCACATTTCTGAGATTGTCCTACGCCTATAATCGGACGATTGTGACGAATTTTGGTAGGCTTTTGATCGGCAGCCTTATCAGTAATAGTTTCCAAATCATGTAACGTTTCGGATTTTATTTTGCGCAAAAATCGTGTTGAATATCCCCTCGGCTTGAGGGCTTTAAATAAGGTGGAACACGCAGATTCAAAATTCTTTCTATCACTAGAATTTCGGTGAAATCGGATAATCTGTGATTTGATAATACCTTTAAAAGTATGAGGTGGATGGAAAGATTTCTTATGCAGTAGTTGATGGGAATCGGTGGGCTTAAAGAATACTTTGTAATCAAGAAGCCCACTCGTGTTATAATTTGTAGAGAGTAACGTCCAAAAAGTCTACGGACGACTGGTCGATGTTGGCTTTAAGTTTGATGTTAGGATCGTGATTGTTCAAAATAGTGAAAAATTCATCAAACTCTTCCCTCGAATGATTCCAGATCATAAAAATATCATCGAGGTAACGGCAGTAAAATAAGGGCTGCTTAGGACATTTGTTAAGCGCATCTTCTTCCCACTCAGCTACATAGATGTTGGCAAAACTAGGACTTAAACGTTTACCCATAGCGCATCCACAGATTTGTTGGTAGATTTCGCCAACGAATTCGAAATCATTGCCCTTTAAACTCAGCTCCAGGAGAGCTAATATTTCGCTAGTGGGCCTATTGTTATCGGGATATTTATCAAATGCTCTGCGAACAGAGGACAACCCCCTTTCGATGTCAATGTTTGTGTACATAGCATCGATGTCGAGGGTTATCAAGAGTGAGTTTGGAGGAACAGAAATTTTGGAGACCTCGGATAGGAAATCCTCAGTGTTGTTCAAAAAGCTTAAATGTCTATTCGCAATTGGTTGTAGGTGGTAATCAATAATTTCACTAATTCGATAAGATTCAGAGCCGCAATCAGATATAATAGGTCGACCCGGTGGTATCATTGGGTCGGACCATGACTCAATAGGTTTATGAATTTTTGGCAAAAGGTAAAACGTACGTGGATTTGAATCTCGTTTAGCAGTAAGGTATTTAAACTGCTTTTTCGTTATGGCCTTTTTGTCAGCCATTTCTTGAAGGATTCCATTAAATTTATTACAATTATTTTGCCAGAGTGGTTCGTCTAATTTGCGGTAGTGTTTCAGATTACTGAGTTGCCGATGCGCCTCACGAATATAATTATCCTTACGCATTATTACAGTAGCAGATCCCTTGTCAGCAGGCTTTATAACGATGTCATTGTTTTTACGCAAACCTGTTAAGGCTAAACGTTCTTGATATGACAAATTTTGATGATTTTTAGGAAATTCTAAATTTTCAACACGCTCCTTGATGGCTTTTATACTATCAAGGATCGCAGGGTCAACCAACTTCGAGTTAGGTGCCCAGCCAGTTTTTTCAACAAAAGGTAGAAAGTTGTTTTTCTTGGAATTTCGAAAAAAGTCTGCTAATTTTACACGGTGAGAAAATTCTTCAATTTCCCATAAGCCATTATCTAAAAGAGCATCTATGTCGACTTTGGGATTTGGTGTTGGTACATATGTTAGACCAAGATTTAGCAACGATCTTTCTGCTTCAGACAATGTAGAACCAGTTAGGTTAATGATATTATCACCTAGGCCAATTTCTGGGTGGTTAGTACCCTGACCCGTAGTTAGTTTAAATTAAGGTGCGATAACCAACTATTATACATCCTATTTGCAGTGCACTCAGTCCAGTGGATGTTGTCCTCAACCACCTGAAATTCAGACACGGGGAGGCTGGGCAGGATAGGGACCTTGGCCCTTAAGGCCTCTACACGGCTGTTAACGAATTGTATGTTTCGTTTCTGGGTTGTAGTCAGGTGCTTCGAATAATTTAGTTTGGCAAAGTGAACTTTAGCCTTTGGAAATTTTGAACGCATGGTACTAAACAGATTCTCAATTCTTTGGGAGGTGTCATGCTGAAGTTCGTCCTTATCATTAATTCCGATGTTAAGGATGATACGCTGAGGTTGGAAGACCTCATTGTGTTTTCTAACCATATTCCTAATGTGGTTTATCTTAGCACCTGGATAGATTGCTACCTGCATATCTGGATGAGGTGTCTGATTGATACGAGCTAAATTTGAAGACCCAATCAGCAGAAACTTCTTGTTCAGAGTAGGAAGGCGCCATTCATTCTTGTTATCCACCACGAACCGAAACTTGTAGAAAGACCTATGCTCTTTGGGTGTATCCCTAGGCGTAGGTTTGGGCTTAGGTGTGGGCGTAAATTTAGGTTGTTGTGGCTTGGACCTCGGCGTCGACGATCTGGTCTTTTGACAAGGTCGGTCAGTAGCTGCTCTCTGTGGAAGGGGAGGAAACTCGACTGGGGACAGTGGCGAGACCGGAAGAGGGATCTGACTAGGATCCACATGAGCGGACACTGACGGTGACCATTCTGGCAGTGGAATCAGGAGCGGATCCACCACAGGAGACTGCAGGGGGAACACTGGTGAGCACTGGTTATTCACCCGCTTAACTACTGGGGGACTCTCAGTGGGTGACCTATTCCGTTTCCGATTTGATTGTGGGATGACTGGTAAGGTCAAGGCTGACCTTGCAGTCGGTGTGCCTGGTAGGGCCACAGAGGGCCCTGCAGTTGATGTTCCTGGTAAGGTCACAGGTGACCCTACAGGGGTTGTGGTACTATGGCAGGTTCTAAAATGGGGATCAAAAGGTCTGATGAAATCATAAAACTGATCAATTGATGAAGAATGAAACTTTCTGCCATAGTGATTTCGGGCCCAATTTATTGCTGTGGTCTTCGCTCTACCTAATTCTAAATTTGGTTTGGACTGAGCTTCGATGAGGAGCGACATAAGACGACCAAGCTGGAAATTATAGTGACTAATGTTAACCTTGAGTAAAGATATGGCCCATTTCAAATTTGCTGCTAAGATGTCCTTACGGACCTCGGCGTTTGGCATCGCTGGTTTACAGAAGAAATTATGTCTCTCTAACTCTGACACTTTCCAGCTCAATCCAGGAGGCAAACTGCCCCTACGTACATGAGCATTCAAGATGCCAAGGTGGTGAAAGCATTGTATGATCATGTAGTAACACTTGGTTAGTGCAGCCTGGGCAGATGGCGGGCGACTGTCGTTAGACCTCCTGTCATCCCGTCTTCTACTCTTGCTAACTCCAGCCATAATGTTACTAGTTAGATAATTTAATGTTTCTGCCACTAAAATCTACAAGAATACCAAAAAATTGAGGGGACCTAATGGAATCGTGAACCAAGGGAAGTCTATCGAATTACAAGCCTAACAAAATCTACAAGCGCATCAAAAATCTACCGCTGAAAAAAAAGAAGGTTATGATTAAGCATGTTAATATTTAAATAATTCATATAAACTATTAAAGGATAATTGTGTATATTACCAATAATCCTATGCACCGTCGTGAAGTGGGCGACCGGTTTCGACAAGGTTTGTCAGCTTCAGGCCACAGAACAAATCTGCCTGTCCACCAAAAATCTGTCTATTTATTAGAATTGATGGCCTTATGGATGTGGCTTAGATTAGTGTTCAATTGTACTTTGAAAATTTTAAATTGTATTCACATTAAATAGTTGGACTGCCACAGATGTTTAAAAACTATTGTCTAAATCCATTGACGTTGATTGAGTTCTCTAAGGTTTCTGAGTGGGCTTCCAGTAATACTCTCATGAATGAGTAGCGGTTGTTCAAAGAGATCAAGCCATGCATATTAACCCAGTGAGCTCGATTCTGTTTGTTCAGAAGGTATCCCTTTCTGAACGAGGTTCTATTATCTGTCTGTTGATTGATCAAAGGGATCACACAACGGTCATTAATCATTTGAACAGTGAACTCTATTTCAAAAGGTGTTGTTGGACTTTGTTTTCAAGTCTTTTGAAGTCGAATTTAGGAAAGAACATTTTTTAATTTCCAACAATTAAATAATTGTCTATAGAATTTAGACTAGTAGGATTCAAGTGTACTTGAAAGATTTAATGAGCAATATGAATTTCGAGTTCCTTCCATCCATCCATCCATCCACCCACCCACCCACCAACCCATCCACCCATCGACCCACCCATCCATCGACCCACCCATCCATCGACCCACCCATCCATCGACCCACCCATCCATCCATCCATCTATCCACCCATCAATCCATCCAACCATCCATCAATTCATTCAGTTAATGAAGGAAGGAGTGACAGGAGGAAGACAATTGAAGAAAGGATGGATGAAGTAAGGAAGGAAGAAAGGAAGAATGGAGGGAGGGAGGGAGGGAGGGAGGGATGGCGGGAGGGAATGAGGGTGGGACGGGGGGGGGCGAGGATCGATGAAGGAGGGAGGGAGGGAGGGAGGAAGGGATGGTGGAAGGGAGTGAGGGTGGGACAGAGCGTGCGAGGATCGAGGAAGGAGGGATGGAGGGAGGGAGGGATGAAGGAAGGAAGGAATGAAGAAGAATGGAGGGAGGGACGGAGGGAGGGAGGGAGGAGGGAGGGAGGGGGGAGGAAGGACAGACGGATTGACGGAAGGGCGGGAATGAGGGAGTGGGAAGGATGGATGGATTGAGGAAGGAAAGAAGGAAGGAGGAAGGAAGAATGGAGGGAGGGAGGGATGGAGGGCGGGAGGGAGGGAGGAAGGAGGGAGAATGAAGGAAGGAATGGAGGAAGGAATGGAGGGAGGGACAGAGCGAGGAAGGAAGGAAGGAAGGAAGGAGGGAGGGAGGGAGGGAGGGAGGGAGGGAGGGAGGGAGGAAGGAAGGAAGGAAGGAAGGAAGGAAGGACGGATGGGCTGGTGTGTGTGTGAGTGGGAGGGTGAGTGGGAGGGATGGAGGGAGGGAGGGAGGGAGGGATGGAGGGAGGGAGGGAGGAATGAAAGAAGGAAGGAAGGAAAGAAGGAAAGAAGGAAGGAAGGAAGGAATGAAGGACGGCTAGTAGTAGTAGTAGTAGTAGTAGTAGTGGTGGTGGTGGTGGTGGTGGTGGTGGTGGTGGTAGTAGTGGTAGTAGTGGTAGTAGTGGTAGTAGTAGTAGTAGTAGTAGTAGTAGTAGTAGTAGTAGTAGTAGTAGTAGTAGTAGTAGTAGTAGTAGTAGTAGTAGTAGTAGTAGTAGTAGTAGTAGTAGTAGTAGTAGTAGTAGTAGTAGTAGTAGTAGTAGTAGTAGTAGTAGTAGTAGTAGTAGAAGTGAACGCACGCGTTTATTTAGCTCTGCAATTGCTGTCCGAATTTGCTAGTTTCTAGCGCGATTTTGTAGATAAATTTTATACATATATTTCGTATTAGTGTTTCCTTTCAAACTTTATGTTTAATTTGTAAATTCTTGTCTTGGTTGGAGCGCATTTTGTGTCTCCATTTTCTAAAGGCATTCCTCTTAGCTGGCGGTTTCCGCCATTTAGTAGGGCTCCTCTTACTGTGGTCAATGCAATACATTTCTCGCTGCGCCAGTCTGCTATTTCTATAGTTCGTAGGCTAGCGCATTATATTTGGCAAGATCGCTTGAGTGAGTGGATTTAATTCCTTTGTCATTTGTAAGCACAAGCCTGGTTCTTTAACTATATAAATCCTTATAGTCAGTTGGCTGTCCCCGGTCAACTCGAACAGACTAACAAATATATGACTGTAATATGTTAGTATGCATTAGGAAACCACTTTAATCGGTTAGGTGTTAGTGAACCACTTAGAAAGTGGTTCAAACTAACAAATATACGACTGTAATCTCTATTCGTATATTTGTTGGTAGACGTCAGGGTTTCGAAAGGTGACACTATTTATTTAGTGTTTAGCTCTTTCCCCGACGTCTTGGTGTTATATATTTGTATTATATATTGTAGTAGTATGGGGTTCTTCTTTTTATAAAACACCATGGCAACCTCATATAAGCGTACCCTGAGTCTTAAAATCACGACAAAGGCTTGGGGTATTTCGGCAATTGAGGTGTATCATGGGTTGAAGGATGTAGTTGGGGCAGGGCCACGGGTCCTTCAAGGTCTCGTTAATGTTTCCAAATCTGTATGGAATGTCACCGTAGTTAATGAAAGTGTGAAGGAAAAGTTTCTCGACGAGGTCCTTGTCGTGAAGGGTGAGGTGTGTAATGTGGAGGAAATAGATTCTGATCGTCTATTAGTCAAGATGAAGGTTCCATTAGAGATCCCAGATGAACGGCTTATCACTGAATTGATCAAGTATGGCAAAGTGGACAAAGTAGAACACGAGACCTATTCATTTGATCGAACCTTAGAAAATGGCATCAGAGGAATTTGGTTTGAAAAGGTAGAACAACCTCTCCCAAGCAAGGTCACCATAGATGGTCGATTTATCTTGCCATTATGGTACAGGGGGCAAATCAAAGAGTGTAGAATCTGCTTAAGCACAGAACATCTTGCAACAGATTGCCCTAACAAAAACAAATGTCTAGTTTGTGGATCATCTGATCATTTTAAGTGGCGATGCCCGCAGAACAAATATGTCAAAAAGGGTGCTGATAAAAGTGCAGAGCAAGTTGTCTCTAAAGAGAATGTCATAGAACCGGTAGCTGCTGAGATTGTAGCTGAAATCCATACTAATGGGAAGCATGTTGCTAAGTAAAATGTCATCGAACCAGTAGTTGCTGAGATTGTAGCTGAAGTCCATGTTAATGAGAAGCATGGGGGAAAAACTAAGAATCCAATCGCTGTAGTTGCAGGCGATGAAATAGAGGTTCTAGATGAGGGGCTAAGTCTTACTCCAGTAACAAGTCAATCCAAGTTTGATGACAGAGAGGCTAATTCCACACAAGTTGAGGATGATGATCAATACCCTCTGGAAGAGAGTTTTAATTTAGGACAAGTAAAATTCAGGTCGCAAGATACTGAAACTAACTTTGATTTTCCACTAAGTACACTCAATCTAGACGATTTAAATAATATAGAGAAAGTAATTGGTGTCTCGGATCGATTGAGTGGAACAAAGCGACAGAAAGATGGAGAGAGTTCTGAATCAGAAATAGAGGAAAGTGATATAGAAGACGATAATATGTCAGTCGCTGAATCTGATATATCCATTCAAACACAGAGTTCTAAATCACCTGATGAAATGGTCATGTACAGGTCAGAGGCAGGAGAGGTGTTAGTTCCATATGTGACGGCAAATGGTGTTAAATATAGGCATCTGCGTCATGATTCAGATATATTAAAATATAAGCATTTGGAAAAAGTTGAGCTAAGTAATGCAGCGTTTGTGAGTAAAATAGGTAAATGGTCTAAGAGAGGGTCGAAAAAACAAAATCTAGTTAGCTTAATAATGGCGGTTTTACACAGCATTTTATTACCTTTTATGCTAATTTGCACACTCAATTGTAGAGGCTTAAATAGTGACATAAAGCAACATCACTTACTAGAGACTCTGAAAAATGAGCAGATTGACATTGCTTTGATACAGGAAACAAAAATTCAGAAGTCAGAATCATACGATAATTTAGAAAAGATTTCTGGATCCAGAATATTTTATTCGTTATCTCAAGATAATAGTGCAGGCGTAGCAATTGTTATACTCCCTCGTTGTTCAGCCTATGTAAATATAACCTCTTCAGTATCAGGTGCAAATGGTCGCTGGGTGAGAGTCACTCTAGATATACAACAAACACGTATCACGTTGCTGTGCATATATGCACCTGCATCTCATCAACTACGTCGTAATCTTTTTAAGGAGATGTCTAAAACAGCACTAGATAACATCACTGAAAACTTAGTAATGGGTGGTGACTTTAATTGTGTCATAGACAAAGAAAATGACAGGAATGCAACTTCACCTTATACTGATACATCACATAGACTCTTAAAAGAAATATGTGATAATGAAAATTTAGTTGACACCTATAGAATATCAAAACCTCATGGTAAAGATCTTACATGTTTTTCGGTAGATGGTAAAGTTGGTTCAAGGATCGACAGAATTTATGTGAATAGTTTGTTAACAGGGTACTGGAGAGATGTTAATATTAAGCCAGTTGCATTCTCCGATCATAACATGGTTTGTGTAGCCTTTGCCAATGCTGACTGGGTAACAAAAGGGGTCGGGTTTTGGAAATTAAACACAACACTGTTGGGAGAAGAATTTTATAAGAATAATATAGAGAGTTGTTGGCAACATTGGATTAATAGGAAAGCATCATATAAGAGCACATTGCAATGGTGGGAGGATGGAAAACTGGATTTAAAGTATGTTTCCCGAAAGTATGCTATTAGAAAAGCACAGGAAATACGCAAACGCAAGAAAACACTTCATCGATCACTGATGAAAATTAATGCTAAAGTAAATAATGGTGAAGATAATTATTTTGAATTACTGGTTAAAATTAAAAGTAAAATAAGAGATATAGAACAATATGAGCTTGAGGGTGCAAAAATTAGAGCAAGAGCCCAGATGGACGCAGACGGGGAAAAGCCAACCCGATATTTTTGCGCATTAGAAAAAGCACGGGCAATAGATAAGGTGATGTGCTCATTAAACATGCCGGATGGTTCAACCGTCTTTACCAACAATGAAATGAGTACTATTGTATGCAATTACTATGAGTCATTGTACAAGTCAGAGGGAATTGATGAAGATGCAAAATTGGATTTGTTAGCAAATATAGACAAAAAGGTGTCAGACACAGGCAGTGAATTGTGTGATCAACCCTTAACACTAGAAGATTTAACTAAATCCCTTAAAGGTATGAAACTAGAAAAATCACCGGGGTGTGATGGCCTTCCAGTTGAATTTTACCAAACGTTTTGGCACCTTGTAGGTCCAATAATGGAAGAAGTGGGCACTGAAATTTTTGAGAAAGGCCATTTACCACCAACTATGGCTAGGGCATACGTAAGGCTAATATATAAAGGAAATGACAGACGTCTAATTCAGAACTACAAACCAATTTCTCTACGTTGTGTAGACTACAAAATAATATCCAGAGCACTAACATTGAAACTAGGTAGTGTTTTAGGAGAAATCATTGGAACAGAGCAGACATGTGCTGTACCCAGGAGGACAATTCTAACCAACACCATGGTAATAAGAGACCTTATACAATTGGTTGAGAAGGATAGCATCCCTTCAGCTGTGATTGCCTTGGACAATGAAAAGGCATTTGACCATGGGGAATGGGATTTTCTTTTTAATTCTTTGCAATCGTTTGGGTTAGGCTCAAACTTTATTAAATGGGTTAAGATTTTATATACGGATATCAAGAGTAGCTATTTAGTGAACAATCAATTATCCAGAGAAATTGTCTTAGAACGTGGGGTTAGACAGGGGTGTTCCCTATCGCCATTATTATTTGTTATTGTGATGGAATCACTTGGCATAGCATTGAGGCAAAATAATAACTTTCAAGGCATATGTATTCGTGGCATAGAAAGACCACTTAAGCTGTCACAATATGCTGATGACACAACTGTGTTTACCAGTTCAAACAATGATTTTGCAATTTTAAACCACGTACTAGAAAAGTTCCAAAATGCATCTGGTTTGAAAATCAATAAAGGAAAATCCAAAGGATTATTTTTGGGGCCATGGAAAGAGCGGAATGACCAGCCACTTGAAATCAATTGGTCTAATGATACCATTAAGATTTTAGGCATCTATTTTGGCAGGAAACCGAATACAATACAAAATTGGAATGAACGAGTATCTAAGCTTAAGAGAATATTATCAAATTGGAAGCGTCGTCGTCTTTCAATCTTTGGTAGAGTGTTTGTTGTCAACAACTTGGCATTATCTGCGCTATGGTATACAGCATCCGTTGTACACATGCCAAAACATGTAGAAAAGGAGGTTAATGAGTTGATATTGTCATTCATATGGGAAGAAAAGAATCATTTAGTTTCCCATCGTGTTCTCAATAATGCTAAGTTAGAAGGAGGACTTGATTTAATTGATATTAAAGTGAAATGTGTTTCCTTAAGGTTAAAATTTTTGGATGATCTTATTACATCAGATGAGACGTGGGCATGTGTTTCACGAGCTCTCATGGAGAGAATTGTAGAACCATTTCTGGCGGAGCATGTTTTTACCTCAAAGAAGCCACCTCCGAATAGCCAAATGATACCAGATGTGTTTAAAGATCAAGTTAAGGAGTTAGAAATATTTGACAGATACATGCCTCCACCTACGTGCTGGAAGGAAGTACTAGAACAGCAATTGTGGGGCAATAGTAATATATGTTATAACAATGCAGTACTTTATCTACCGTCCTTTGCAAAATATGGCATTCAACATTTATCTGATATGATACACCCTCAAACACGTAGATGGATTTCAATGCAAGAAGTAGCTAGAAAAACACATATGAGGCATATAGATGTCCAGCGGTTGCTAAATAAAATAAAACATGCTGTACCAATTGAATGGTTTCGTCTGCCAAATGTAAATAATAATAGTTTGACTCCACAACCCGCATTAGTTCTTGATGATGAGATGTTAAAATACAAGATGAGATCCAAGGAATGGTACCATATTATGAGACGAAAACAAGTAACACCTCCCATAGCAATTAGGAGATGGGATGACTCAAGCTATAAACCATCCAGTTGGAAAAATGTATGGAAAATCTTACATTCTCCATACATACCAAATATGGCTCGTGATTTATTGTGGCGATTACTACATCGACGGCTACGGGTGGGACACTTGACATACAAGTGCAATATTACGACTTCTGATAGGTGTTACTTATGTCAAACAGACGAGGAAACAATTGAGCATTTATTTGCGGAATGTCCAATATCGTCACAATTTTGGGACTATATCAGCCAAATCTTGGCAAAATTTGGAGCGAAGCCCATTGTTCTAGACACGCATGTAGTCTTATTTAGAGAATTTGGATCAAGCGGTGTAAATATCATAAAGTCTGAAAGGACTATTTTAATAACAATACTAACCATAGGTGTTTGGGCCATTTGGAAACATCGGTGTGCACAGACGAAAAATCCATCTATGGGCAATCACAATAGAGCAATAAAGGAAATATTTCGTTCATTGCTGCTGAATCATATTCCTTGCGAATATTTTAGATTAAAGCAGCATGGTAAAGAAAAAGTATTCAAGGACATATGGTGCAAAACAAACATAGTTTCAATAGAGTTGGGAGCTGTTAAAATAAATGAGCCTGCACTAGCTTAAATCATTTAATTACTACAGCTGATTTATCTGTGTCTTTTAATTAATCTGTGTCATGTAATTCATTTTAGTCTGCACTTTGATTTTGTTATGTTTAATAATTCATGTTAACAAATAAACAGACTGGGGTAATTTAATAATCAATCGATAAAGTAAGTTGCCATTGAATTATAAAATTGTCCCAGGTAATTTTAGGAATTTGCACAGAGTTTTATAGGGTTATTTGTTCCCGGGTAATTTACAAAACCTTACAACAAAGTAAATCAAAAATGGAAACAAGAGCGCCATCTATTTCCATCTATTTTTCTGTAATTTTCCTGCTGACTATATATGTTATGCTACCCAAATGCTACTACGCCCGCTGATCTTTAAAGACTCAGCCCACTGGCGTCAATGATTGACTTATTTGTCATTGATTGACGAGTCACTTTTCATTTGTTGAATAGTTGCACTCGCCACACGGGCCTACTACCACACATGGATTGAATGGTAATTTACAAAACCTTACAATAAAGTAAATTGAAAATGTAAACAAGAGCGCCATTAATTTTTCTGAAATTTTTCTGCCGACTATATGTATTATACTACCCAAATGCTACTACGCCCGCTGATCTTTAGAGAATCAGCCCACTGGCGTCAATGATTGACTCATTTGTCATAGATTGACGAGGCACTTTTCATTTGTTGGATAGTTGCACTCGCCACACGGGTCTACTACTACACCTGGGTTGAATAGTAATGCCTTTGTTAAGTTTTGCTTTGCTATCGGAGCTTTATCAGCCTATTGTTTTGTATCTATACTTTTTAAGCCATATGTATTTATAGATTGTATTAATGCTCATTATTTATCATTGTTTTGGTGTAATATTAATCAAGATTCCTAGTTCACCAGGTTTTTTTCTGGGGGTTTGCAAGCCTTTTTAAAGGAGTTCCTCCGTGAAGTTTGTCCGACTGCGTCAGCGTCGGTTTTTCCAAAAAAAAAGAAGAAAATAGTAGTAGTAGTAGTCGAAGTGAACGCACGCGTTTATTCAGCTCTGCAATTGCTGCCAGAATTTGCTAGTTTCCAGCGCGATTTTGTAGATAAATCTTATACATATATTTCGTATTAGTATTTCCTTTCAAACTTTATGTTTAATTTGTAAATTCTTGTCTTGGTTGGAGCGCATTTTGTGTCTCCATTTTCTAAAGGCATTCCTCTTAGCTGGCGGTTTCCGCCATTTAATAGGGCTCCACTTACTGTGGTCAATGCAATACATTTCTCCCCGTGCCATAGGCAGCAACAGCGCCCAGTCAAATTAGTTACAAAATATTCAACAGCTTCCCTGTATAGTTTTTAGGAAATTGATAGCTAGGGCATTTGGGGGATCGATCAATTCCAACACGGCGAGGTGTGGGTGGAGCTTAGCTAGTGATGGGCGGGGCATGGCTAAAAATGGAAAGGTCCATTGAATAATTACTGGGGTACCGGTACTAAGTGCTGGTGTACTAGTAATTTCTGCGCCACACTGTATCGACACACTGTTTACTGCACGATGCGTCTCTTGTATGGTATTGCTGGTGACATGTTGTATATTAATCTGACCACCTGCCTGAGGATCACATGGTGAGGAGACATTTGCTATTGCAATTAGTGGTGCAATTTCTGCCATACAGAAAGCGATACATATCATGTACACATAATTAACACTGGTTAGGCAGTCGTATCCGTAGTCTCTATCAGGCACCTACACGCCATGAGACGCCGGTGGTCCCCCCCCCCCCCCCGGTACCAAGCTTGACTCCTAAACTAAGTGTCCTTAGTTAGAATCATGTCTCTAAATGATTAGCACCAATGTACGAAACCGATCTTGGAGTGAATGGATCTCATAGCGTTGTGGATAATTCATTCATGAAAATTCCATATCAACCAAATAAAATGAATTTATTAATTGATGCTATGCGTAACAATGACACCACCTCACCACACTATGAATATATTTTCTATTTCAACTGATTTGCCCTAAAAACTTGATTACGGTGTGGCCATATTTTATTAGCACCCGCTTTCCCCCGGTCTGGGAATCTGTAATGGTTCTTCGACATGAATCTCAATCTCAATAGAAGCCGGCCGTTTCCATTTTTTTCGGAGCACACTAAATGACGCACTCCGCTGAGTGCGCATTTCAGAAGACTGAATAACTTTTCGAACAGCTGATTGAAGCCTGGCTCTGGGAGAGGCCGTGATGCCCCCTGCAACACTTATGCGTCTGCGTCGCCTCTGCGCGAATTTAGAAATACGTTGCTCTATTAGAGCCTCTGCCATTGCCTTCCGCACGCTTGCCATCCCAACACGCCTCTTTATCTTTAGGATCTTGCGTTTCCTCTGTCTGCGATACCGGTACAACAGGAAGTCCGCGGCGTACGGTACTAAGAAGGATATAATAATTGGTAGGATAATAGCCAACAGCAACACCATTTTGGAATCTTCAGTGTCTGACGTCACGTCTGCAATTAAACATTAGAAAATGCACGAGCAGCGTATTACAAGTGATTCCCATATCAATGCATGGATTCCTAGAAGCGTAAGTAGAGTACGCATATTGTTCAATATTGGTGGTGGGTCACTTGAAACGTAATTGATTAGAATACTTACCGCACAGTGCAGCTCTTCTAACTCTTCTAATCCAATTACGTTTAACCCTTTCATGAAGAACTCCGCAAAGACCGGCCTCTATAGTGGTCTTGATGAACATCCATTTACAGGCTACGAGAAGGCTATTTTTGAAAATGTACCACAGGAATGACTGGCTGGATAATCGAGCCAGTCATTGCAATGGCAAAATATTCAAAAATCGTCTCTTGGCCTGTAAAAGGACACTCAATAAGGAAATATTTTGATTTTCTGGATATAAATTTGCTCATGAATTTGGCTAAACTTATTCAACCGTAGGCCTACGTTTTACTTTGTTTTTTAAATGTTCTAGGTTTTTTCCTGAGCTGTACTCTATCAAAGTAACTAGATAGCATTACCAGATCAATTCACACCGCCACAAAGAACATCAAGGAACTCATTGCAAAAAAACGTGGGTAGAAGGAATTATTATATTGTGTCGATGTGTTACTCCGCTAGAACCTATAGCATTTTACTCCAAACATCTGGCCAATTGCAATCGAGGATTCCAGTTTATCCATCAATCATAGGACGCCATAATCAATTACGTGACATCTCTGATCACATCTTAATGAATTAGGTTAGGATTGTCTCGATTTAGTCAGTCTTAAATGCTTAATAGCGCCAGGTTGTATGAAGTGTATATGCTTACCATTCAATAAATATGCTGTTTAAAATAGCTTACCTGTATAGTTTTCTGGAAATTGAGATTCAGAGAGTGATCGATCGATCCCAACGCTTGGCGAAGCGTGTGTGGAGCTTAGCTATGGATGTGCGGGCAATGCATAAAACTGGATTCCTTGATTGGAATCAAGATCGTACATAGTACAAGCGAATATATACAGGATAAATATAGCCATGATACTGATACTGGTCAATATTGTGTATTTTTCATGGTAGTACAGCTTTAACTACGTAGGTTGATTTGGGATTCTGTTTAGAGATATTTACAATGACGTGTGGCACTTTGTACGAAAAGCAACATTATCCCTTTCATAGTCCAAATTCGTCATTCAAGCCAATCACCCCAATGGAAAAGTGTTAGAGATAGTCTGCACTTGGTCACCCACGCCACTTCATCTCAATGGTTAATTGTCAGAGACAGTCTTATCTTGGTCATTCAAGCAATTCATCCGAAAGGTAAATTGTCGGAGATAGTCTTATCTTGGTCAGTCAAGCCATTCATCCGAAAGGTAAATTGTCAGAGACAGTCTTATCTTGGTCATTCAAGCCAGCAATCCCAATGGTAAATTGTCAGAGACAGTCTTATCTTGGTCATTCAAGCCACCAATCCCAATGGAAAAGTGTTAGAGATAGTCTGCACTTGGTCAACCAAGCCACTCATCCCAATGGCTAATTGTCAGAGACAGTCTTATTTTGGTCATTCAAGTCAGTTATCCCAATGGTAAATTGTCGGAGATAGTCTTATCTTGGTCAGTCAAGCCATTCATCCGAAAGGTAAATTGTCAGAGACAGTCTTATCTTGGTCATTCAAGCCACCAATCCCAATGGTAAATTGTCAGAGACAGTCTTATCTTGGGCATTCAAGCCACCAATCCGAATGGTAAATTGTCGGAGACAGTCTTATCTTGGTCATTCAAGCCACTCATCGCAATGGTAAATTGTCAGAGACAGTCTTATCTTGGTCATTCAAGTCAGTTATCCCAATGGTAAATTGTCAGAGATAGTCTTATCTTGGTCATTCAAGCCACTCATCCCAATGGTAAATTGTCAGAGACAGTCTTATCTTGGTCATTCAAGCCACTCATCCCAATGGTAAATTGTCATAGCAGTCTTATCTTGGTCATTCAAGCCACTAATCCCAATGGTAAATTGTCAGAGACAGTCTTATCTTGGTCATTCAAGCCACCAATCCCAATGGAAAATTGTCAGAGACAGTCTTATCTTGGTCATTCAAGCCACTCATCCCAATGGTAAATTGTTAGAGACAATCTTATCTTGGTCATTCAAGCCACCAATCCCAATGGTAAATTGTCAGAGACAGTCTTATCTTGGTCATTCAAGCTACTAATCCCAATGGTAAATTGTCAGAGACAGTCTTATCTTGGTCATTCAAGCTACTAATCCCAATGGTAAATTGTCAGAGACAGTCTTATCTTGGTCATTCAAGCCACTCATCCCAAGGGTAAATTGTCAGAGACAGTCTTATCTTGGTCATTCAAGCCATTCATCCCAAGGGTAAATTGTCAGAGACAGTCTTATCTTGGTCATTCAAGCCACTCATCCCAATGGTAAATTGTCAGAGACAGTCTTATCTTGGTCATTCAAGTCACCAATCCCAATGGTAAATTGTTAGAGACAGTCTTATCTTGGTCATTCAAGCCACCAATCCCAATGGTAAATTGTCAGAGACAGTCTTATCTTGGTCATTCAAGCCACTCATCCAATGGTAAATTGTCAGAGACAGTCTTATCTTGGTCATTCAAGTCACTCATCGCAATGGTAAATTGGCAGAGACAGTCTTATCTTGGTCATTCAAGCCACTAATCCCAATGGTAAATTGTCAGAGACAGTCTTATCTTGGTCATTCAAGCCACTCATCCAATGGTAAATTGTCAGAGACAGTCTTATCTTGGTCATTCAAGCCACTCATCCAATGGTAAATTGTTAGAGACAGTCTTATCTTGGTCATTCAAGCCACTCATCCAATGGTAAATTGTTAGAGACAGTCTTATCTTGGTCATTCAAGCCACTAATCCCAATGGTTAATGGACCTTTCCATTTTTAGCTATCACTAGCTAAGCTCCACCCACGCATCGCCGTGTTGGGATTGATCGATCCCCGAATGCACTAGCTATCAATTTCCTGAAAACTCTACAGGGAACATGTTGAATATTTTGTAACTAATTTTACTGGGTGCTGTTGCTGCCCATGGCAGCAACAGCGGCCAGTTAAATTAGTTTCAAAATATTCAACATAATAGTTATTAAATAGTAAAAGCAAACAACTTGTACAACAACGTATAGACCGTTTTCAAATATGCGTTCGTGACGTACTTATCGACATCATTCATGACGTCATTCATTGTGACGTCATTCAACACATCACTCAGTTCATTATGACGTCATATGATGGGTGGGTACTCCGGAAAGTTGAATTGTCAGAGACAGTCTTATCTTGGTATGGCAATAGGCATTTTCAATAGACTACTACAACGGCCTCGTTTTGGCCGGTTTGACTTAGGTGCATGGTGACGTACCTACCAGCACCGTTGCCTAGCTGTGGTGACGTAACAATCCTGAGTGTGCATTTCGTCACTTATTGATAAAATGTTACGAAAGATGGGTGGGCATACTAGTCATAAATATTATGATAAATTTCAATAAAATAAATACAAACAAAAATAATTTTAGAGAAATCATAAGATGCTTCGTTTTTCAGTATATTTTGTTATGGCATAACTCTCAGTAATGACGCATTTCAGTGCTCAACAAAAATCATCCACTTAAAAATATCAAGATCAAATTCGTTCACTACCCACGACCTTGCAAGATTTTCAATCTGGTCGCTGTGCGGTCAAACTAGTCCATTTTCGCGACATCATTCAAAAGTCTTCGAAACCCTATGGACAAACATCCACCCAAAGTTAGAGAAGATCCCTTCAGTTACTGAGAAAATGTCTTTAAAACAACAAGAACAAGGAGGTAAAAGAGTGATTACATCATTACATGCTCACATTAACCCTTGCGTCTAGCGACGCTATAAAAAATTGAAAATAATAGTTTAATTTTATAATAAATAGAATCTCACATTCGTTTAGTAAGATCTCATTGGGGTGGGGGGGTGGGGCTCGCTAAATCTCCTTACAATTGAGATGATACAAACTCGTAAGAGGCCATATCTTTGTGTCCCGTTCAGTTATTATGTAATTTGCATCTAAAATATCACAAATTTAACCATTTAAACCTCAAATTTTTCAGGAAAAGTTCATTTGCAGCCAAGAGAAGATTATGTTTGAAAAATTCTCACTGGATCAGTTATTTTAACACCTCTTTTGTCAACAGCGTGCTAAAGCGCTCAAAATACTATTTATTTCAATTAACCATTTAATTTCAAATGGGCAAGTGTAACGGTCAAGTAAATTCAAATTTCTGTTTAGTCAGTGTCCAATTGCTGACCAAGAAGAATATTTTTGAAAATTTACCACTGGGTTACCGAGCCAGTCATTTCAGTGGTAAATTTTCTAAAATATTCTTCTCTTAGCCTGTAAATGGGCATTTCTCAAGGTCAGTGCAGAGGTCGCTCATTATCAATTTGACCATTAAAGAGTTGACACAATGGGGGTTAAAAACTAGTCTTCTCTTGGCCTGCAAATGGACATTTCTCAAGATCGTTTTAGCTGACTTGGGCGCTAAACGGTTAAGAAAGGCTTTTATTTTAATCGTATCCTAAACAGCTAAAATGCAACAGATATAACGCAATTCAATCCGCATTGTTGCCTAATATTTTTTATTTATCCTATACATAACATGTAAGGTCAGTTTAGCACATGTTTTGATGATAGATCAAGTCCAGGCTTGCATAAACGTTTCGAGAAAATAGTTGTGTCGCTTGAATAGCGTTGACTACGTGTGCTGTATAATTATTGGAGGTTTTACTCGCGTCGATAGATGCAATGGTAAATGCGAGCATGGAGTGCATCAACAACCGCTTTCAGTAACATTGTTTCCAAAATAGACACTGTTTAACTCACGGCGGCCAGAAGTAAAGAATTTTATCAACGACATGGGTATTGGATTGGACAAATGTGTCCTTGATTATTTTAAGGAAAGAGAAACAATCTGTTTAGTTTATTTGTAACTTTACTGAGTGTGGTGTAGTTTGCTTTCCTGCAAATTAGATACCAAATGGCGTAACAATTGGCGATACCCAACAATAGCAAGTGCATTTCTTTTCAAATTTACTGGACTTCTTCGGGATTTATTGTCTAATGAAGGTTAGTACTTCTCTTCTGCAACCAGGTGTGTGCCTGTGTTGCCTATGTACGATTACAGGCGTTCTGGATTCTGACTTCTGTGAACACATCATAAACGTGTTAGATTTACGCGTACATTTAATTTTTGTGGTGCCATTATAATATATAGAATTTCCGCTATGTTTATATTTAAACTTTTAACTTACAAAGACAACCACATCTGGGAGTCTATTTACAAAATGTAGATGCACTTAGAATGACTGTGATTGGTCGGTTTCAGTATGCACATTGTTCATCGGAACGCAAATTTCCCCAAAAGAAAAATGAAAATTACCAGAAATGTAGTCCTGGAAGCTTATTACTTCATGGTACAAAAAGACGACTTTGATTAGGCAGAAGAAGTACTTCTTAACATGAAGAACGAAGTGTTAGTCAATAGACAAAACCTGCTCTCGTAATACAACTGACGTAGAATTTGACTTTTGCATCCAAATGATGGTGGTTCTTTAAGCAAAGTGGTCTTGTGTCCACCTGCCTTAAAAGGCCACCGTTTTTTGCCCTAAAACGGACGTCAAGCAGTCAGTTTTCTTTCTTGACTGTAACATTGCTTAATACTAGACTTACCGTCCAGAGGATAGGTGTTATTTCCTGAAGAATTGGTCACATTCATTATCGTAGCAAGCTAACTAGTAATACATGTTAAAATATGACATCAAAAGCTTTCCTTCCGCTATTCACATATCTATCACACCTTTTGGCGTTTACAAACCTAAGCTAGAAGATAATAAGAAAATAGGATGAAATTACCGAGGCGTATCGGGCACTTTTGGCCATTTATTGCATTAAGGAGGCATGTTAATGATTTTATCTCCAATGACAACCATATTTTTTAAATACCTGACAGATTTTTTGCAATTATATGTTGTGGTTTTGTAGGCATATTCCACCTTATTACTCACGCCGCCCAGGGCATGTGTGCGTATTGCAGTTGGGTCTGACTCTCTGTATGTCTGACTCTCAGGCTGTCTGGCTCACTGTCTGTCTGACGGCCTGACTGTCTGACTATCTGACTGTCTGACCGTCTGACTGTCTGACAGGCTGACTGTCTCACGGTGTGTCTGTCTGTCTGTTTGTCCGTCCGTCCGTCCGACCGTCCGCCTGTCCGTCCGTCCGTCCACCCGCCCGCCCGCCCACCCGCTCGCATGTTCATCTGGCTGTCTATCTACCTGTCTACCTGCCTGCCTACCTGTCTGGCCACCTGCCTGTAGGCCAGACCGCATGCACACATGCACGCACGCACGCACGCACGCCTTCCTGCCTGGATGGATGAATGGATGGATGGATGGATGGATAGATGGATAGATGGATAGATGGATGGATGGATGGGTGGGCTGGTGGGTGGGTGGGTGGGAGGGTGGGTGGGTGGGTGGGTGGGTGGGTGGGTGGGTGGGTGGGTGGGTGGATGGATGTATGGACGGATGGTTGGATGGATCGCAGGAAGGCAGGCAGTCAGGCAGACAGGCATGCATGTATGATGTATGATTACTGTATTCTGCGGCTGTAGTAGTAGAAATATCCTACAGCTGGAATCAGTCCTTCTTCGCTTTTGCCACCCTGTCTTGTCCTCAACCGAATTCCTTACCTTCCTCAGGTCCATTCTTGACTTGAGTGTACCGAGTCCTGCTTTCTTGAGGTCACCTCGTAGCACGCTTAGCAGATTTATGCAATGACGTCCTCTCCTGGCTTTGTATTTGCTGGCTCAGAGTAGGGCAAATTCCAAGGCTCTTCTGGCATCCTTAGCACATGGACAAACATGGACCAACTTTGCTGGGCGATTTTTACAGACAGTGGCCATCGGTGTCCAGTGATGGTCCGTAGGTGTTTGCGGTGGCAGGCATCAAGTTTATCTAGGGATGCCTTTGGAGCTGCCCAACTGTTACAGTTATACAGCATCAAGGATGCACATGCATTGTATAGCCGTAGCCTTTTTATCAAGGGCATCTTTGATCTAAAAATCCATAGTTTCCAGAAGGACTGGAAAGCTATGTTCACCATGACGCATCGTGCAGCAATGGCAACAGTACTGCAAAGCAGTGAGCCCAGGATTTTACTTTTCCTCCATGGTTCGCCGTCACGAAGTGGATCGTCATTTTCTTTAGTTTCATACTTTGTAGATATGTATATGTTGGTGAACTCTGTTTTGGATTCATTCATAAAGAGATTCTCAATTTTTAGTTTACTTACAGCTATTGGGAGAAGTTCGTCAATGGGGTTTCTTTTCCTCGTCTATGAAGTCTACATCATCGGCATATTCTATCCCTAGTGGCATACCCAGTATTGACATTGGGGGGGGGGGTGGTCTTGTGGAACTTTCTCGCAAAGATTTCAATAGCGGCAGCAAAGTAGCAGGTGAAAAGCACCGGAGATCGACCATCTCCCTGTGGGGAGTGGATTGATGTCTCAAACTCTACAGACTTCACTGACTTGATTCGTACTCTCTGCTTGGTGTCTGCAAGCAGTAATCGCACTAGTCGTAGCTCATCTTCATTGCAACTGGCCTGGCGTAGTACATCTAGGATCTTTGAACGCTTAATTGTGTCGAAGGCTCGTGACATGTCAATACCCATTTTGTGGAAGTCCCAGTATTTGGACATGACTAACGACACATGCATGCGTTGAGCCCATACAATGCCTGGGCAGCTGTGTCCACATTTGAAGCGACTTTGATAGATGGGCGGCCGTAACGCTTTCTGCTCGGCTGACAGTTTTACTACTAGAGGGTCGTCAGTATACCCAGTTTGGTTGTCCAGTCAATCTATGAGCCATGCATACAGGCAGACATCTGTGGCGAGATTCGAATCCATGGTGTTCCGGTTGACCCCACATGGATAGGTGTAAAAACATTGCAAGGTCGTCATTCTTCGGAGGGGATGTTAAATGGCCGTCCCTCTTGCGTCGTGTATTACCGTAGGGGACGAAAGATACCTCAAACCGTTGAAGTCGCGTTAGCTACTTAGCTACTTCAAAAGGGGTGTCAGTGGTGAATACTCTCTGACAGTGTAAATTGTAGATGTCAGATGTATGGCCTGTCGTCTGTGTCTCTAGCGTTATTGCTGGCAGCAGGCGCAGATAATATACTTAGTAGACATAGCAACTAGCTAGGTCTAAATCTTGGTTAGTCCAGTCAATCTGTGAGATGTTATGGGTCAACCCACCACAATTTGCAATAGAATTATTTTTCTTCACTATCCATTTGAGAAATGTTCCTAGATTGATGTATGCACGCTAACGTACATAGCTGCTGATCGTGTTGGTGGCAGAGTTTGAGGCTGTAAACAAGTCGTAGTTCTAACTTCCTTGTGAAATACACCAGGGGCTGATCTTGAGGCGGTGAATCGGTGCACACCCCTACCCCTTCCCCAACTCCTACCCCCAGAGGGGTGTCATGCACTCACACGGCGTGCCCTTTGTCCTCAAGACACATTTCAATTGTAATTGTTTCACAGTAATCTATATCATTGGGTTTGTAGTTTTGATTAAAGTGGCCATTGATTGTGATAGGCCTACATTTTGAAGTTACGTTTGAAATTCCATAATTCTGAAAATAATGTAAACTTACTGATAGGCTTGGTGTTCTTATCTTATTCAACACTGGTTTAACTGTGCTTTGAGATCTTTGATCACCTATATCTTAATTCCAAAGCAGCCATTATTATAAGCCATTGAATATTTTGAAACTGATTTACTATAAGCTGTTGCTGTCTTAGGCAGCAACACCTTCCAGTTATGTTGACTTATTTATGAGATGTCCTGTACATATGTCTAATGTCCCTTTCCAGTTTTAGCTATGCCCCGCCTCTCCCTGTCTAAGTTCTACCCACACATCATCCGTGTTTGGATCAATCGATCTCTGAACTTTCTGACCATCAATGTCCAGAAAACTATACAGGTAAGCTGCTTTTAAATTTTTTGAAACTAATTTGACTGGGCACTGTTGCTGCCTATGCTTAGTCAGCACTGGTGTAGATGTGTCTGAGATCTTGGATCACCTATATCCCAATTCAAAAACAGCCATACCGGTATTATGAGCTACTAGATATTTTGAAACTGATTTAGTACAGGCTGTTGTTGCCCTAGGCAGATTTTTAACCTAATATGCCTGGAATGTGTCAATGCCTAGGTACTAAATCAGTTTCACAATATCTTATATATATATATATATATATATATATATATATATATATATATATATATATATATATATATATATATATATATATATATATTTCAGTCCAAGTAGTCAAAGAATATATGTATTTTGAAACTGATTTAAATATATAATCTTTGACTTCTTGAAATCTGATACTCATATTTCAGACCAACTAGACTGAGCTTTTTGCTGCCATCTATTGGAAGCCATGCATGTATGTAGCAATGAAAGCTTCCACCATAAGACGGTAACAACATTGAGCCCAGTTAGGCTAAAGAATATTCTCGGACTGTTGGAAATTAACTGTTCTCAGAGTTTGAATGCTATGAGTTGTCTTAATGGACCTTTCCGATTTTAGCTACGCCCCGCCCATCTCTAGCTAAGCTCCACCCACACTTCGATCGTATTGGGATCGACCGATCTCTGAACACCTTGACTAACAATTTCCAAAAAGACTGTACATTTAAGCTATTGAATATTTTGAAACCAATTTGACTGGGTGCTGTTGCTGCCTAAGCATGCTTATTAAATAGCAAAGAATTACAAAGACATACAATTCATACAGCGTGTCGGAGTATTTGAGATTTGGTGACGGTCTATATGGAACCCTTTGAGACGTAATCATTGTGACGTCATCATACACGTGCTGAGCTGATTATGACGTTTATTATTAGGCCCATGCTTAGTGGCATCACAGCCATTATGTGGTGTACCAATGAGAAAAGCATCAGCCTCACCCACACACATCTTAAAGGAAAGGATCAGGAAACTAACATATGCTCTTGAATAACAGCTTTATATAATAATCAACCTATAGCCCCCAGTAAAATACAGAAAGAAATCAGAATAATTAGAAAAACGCAGCTAAATACCATTTATGTCACTCTGGCGGGAATCAATTAGTGACGCAGCTGGACCTATTGTGCTCTGGCGCACACCAAGCAAATAAATAATACACGAAACAGCCGGTCATATAAGCTCAGTTATATTCGCGTTAAGCTGATTAGCCACTACGTCCTACAGGTAAAATGCTGTCTAGTTTTAAAACAACTTAACTGAAAGCCGTTGTTTCCATTCGGTCACACGAATTTCAAAATATTCAGTAGGCATCATATTGCAACCTTGGAAACCAGCAGTGTATTTTGAAATCATTTTGACCGAAACTTGTTGCGTCCACCAGAAAAAGTGACTTTCAGATATAGCGTTTTCAAAAGGAGCAATAGTGAATTAGTAGTAATGAGTTAATAGATCGACATTGGCGCCTATAGAGAACACTATTCATACCACTTACAAAACTATATTCAGGTGTCCGTTCGCTATATTCAGGTAAACCTATGCGGTATACCTGCACACGCAGTTGATAAGCACTCTTAGATCTAGTAAATGCTTTTTCTCAAATAATCCCGATTCATTTCCATTTGTTACGGATGGCAGTTTATTTAATATTGTATGAAATTACCAATAAACATCATTTGTTATTTCCCTCTTCCCTTCCTTTAAGTGATAATTAAATGGGTAGAGATTTAATAATTTAGCAGCCAACTTACGGTCCATATTTACCTATGGAAATGCAGAAGACGCCATCTAAGAGCATCTATATTTCAAAATTTCACCCGGAGGACCACTAAGCACCATGTCTAATTTGACTAACGCTGGTCCAGGTGTTTGGGAGGTGCCATTTTTTCATGAACTAAAGAATTCCTGGATCCGTCCCTGTACTTCTATTCCTTTTTTCCATCATTATCATATTTCGTATGTTCTTTTGAACTGGTCCCCATTTAGACAGATTAGCAGTTGGATAATATCTAGATAAGATAAATTTCCTTGAGACATAGAATTCATAATTCTTCCTTTGTAATCAGTCGAATATGTCACGTGCAACAACAGAAATACCCAGATAAATACAATGGACCTTTCCAGGGTAATGACGTCATACGCCGTCATAATCAGCTAAGCGGCGTGTAAGATGACATCATAATCATTACGTCATAAATGATTCTATATGGACCGTCTTTAACTCTTAATAGTCCGACACGTTGCTGCCATAGGCAGCAACAGCACTCAATCAAATTAGTTTCAAAATATTCAACAGCTTACCAATATAGTTTTCTGGAAATTGCTAGTCAGGAAGTTCAGAGATCGATCCATCCCAACACGAGCGAGGTGTGGGTGGAGCTTAGCTAGAGATGGGCGGGGCATAGCTAAAAATGGAACGGTCCATTACAGCAGTCATTTTAGATTGTCACCATAGCGGAGTGTTGTCACCATAGCGGATTGTTGTCACCATAGCGGAGTGTTGTCACCATAGCGGAGTGTTGTCACCATAGTGGAGTGTTGTCACCAGAGTGGAGTGTTGTCACCATAGCGGATTGTTGTCACCATAGCGGATTGTTGTCACCATAGTGGAGTGTTGTCACCATAGTGGAGTGTTGTCACCAGAGTGGAGTGTTGTAACCATAGCTGAGTGTTGTAACCATAGCGGAGTGTTGTCACCATATTGGATTTTTGTCAAGAAAAGGGTTATTCCTTCAGGCTACAGTGTATATAAATAGGTTTACTGCGCTCTAACGCTAAAGCATAGCATAACATATATTACCTAGTTGTAATTATAAGACAAAAATATTTTAATCAGAACATTTTTACATATACATTACACACAGACAGCGATACACATCATGTGCGCATAATTACCGCTGGTTAGGCAGTCGTCGTATTACAGGAAAACTTATTAGTTGATGCTATTTGTAACACTGAACTGACAACACTGGAATGCTTAAAACCAATTTCAAATGGCCCACCACGACCCCACTCCCCTAACAATACAGTTTCTATTTCAACTGGCTTACCCTAAAAGTGGATTACGGGGTGAACATGGTCTATTAGCACCCGCTTTATCTAGAAGGGCATGTAACACCGGTCTGACAATCTCTAATGGTTCTTCGACATAAATCTCAATATCAGTCGACTTTTCCGATGCACTGAATGACTGGATACCTGTTCGAACAGTTGATTTAAGCCTGGGCTAGGGAGTGGCCCTGATGTTACGCGACGCTCGTGAGTCTGTGTAACCTCTGCGTGAATCTAAAAGTATATTGTTCTTTTAGAGCCGCCGCCATTGACTGCCACACGCTTGCTATTCCAACACGCTGCTTTATCTCTAGGATCTTGCGTTTCTTCTGTCTGCGACGCCGGTACAACAGGAAGTCCACGGTGTACGGTACCAAGAACAGTATTACAACTAGTAGGATAATGGCCACCAGCAGCACCCTTTTGGCATATTCAGTGTCTGACGTCACACCTGAAATTAAAGATGGACATAGCATTAGCAAATGCACGAGCAGCATTCCCATATCGACATAGAACACAGCTCATAAATATGTTAACATGGTTTCTTCCAAAATAAAATTAGAAACATGTTAAATAGTGCTATTTTGAACACGATCTAAGAAATGTTCTGTTGAGTGTTTTAAACACAATTGGATTGGAAGTGATTGCTTTAGGCAGCAATGTCTCCAACAATGTCTTCCGATCCAATTGCGTTCGAAATATTCAGCTGTACATGTTACGTTTTTGTAAACAATTTACGATATTTCTGTGTTGTATTGTATGAAAATAGCTAGATGATATTGCCAGAAAATCCCTCATCGCCACCTCGGTACACATCACCCCACCCCCACCACCACCACCCTGACCACCACCACCATCACCCCCACGACCACCACCACCACCACCACCATCAGCCCCACCACAACCACCACCACCACCACCACCACCACCACCACTCCACCACCACCACCACCACCACGACCACCACCACCACCACCACCATGACCATCACCACCATCACCCCACCACCACCACCACCACCACCACCCCCACCATGACCACCACCACCATCACCCCCATCAACCCCATCACTACCATCACGACCACCACCACCACCACCACCACCACCACCACTACCACCACCACCACCACCACCACTCTGGCAAAATAATTGTGATAAATTTAATAGAATCCTTCAAGAAATGGCTGACAACAAGGCCATAACGAAAAAGCAGTTTAAATACCTTACTGCTAAACGAGATTCAAATCCACGTACGTTTTACCTTTTGCCAAAAATTCATAAACCTATTGAGTCATGGTCCGACCCTATGATACCACCGGGTCGACCTATTATCTCTGATTGCGGCTCTGAATCTTATCGAATTAGTGAAATTATTGATTACCACTTGCAACCAATTGCGAATAGACATTTCAGCTTTTTGAACAACACTGAGGATTTCCTAACAAATGTCCTAAGCAGCCCTTATTTTACCGCCGGTACCTCGATGATATTTTTATGATCTGGAATCATTCGAGGGAAGAGTTGGATGAATTTTTCACTATTTTGAACAATCACGATCCTAACATCAAACTTAAAGCCAACATCGACCAGTCGTCCGTAGACTTTTTGGACGTTACTCTCTACGAAGGTGTAAATTATAACACGGGTGGGCTTCTTGATTGCAAAGTATTTTTTAAGCCCACCGATTCCCATCAACTACTGCATAAGAAATCTGTCCATCCACCTCATACTTTTAAAGGTATTGTCAAATCACAGATTATCCGATTTCACCGAAATTCTAGTGATAGAAAGAATTTTGAATCTGCGTGTTCCACCTTATTTAAAGCCCTCAAACCGCGGGGATATTCAACACGATTTTTGCGCAAAATAAAGTCCGAAACGTTACATGATTTGGAAACTATTACTGATAAGGCTGCCGATCAAAAGCCTACCAAAATTCGTCACAATCGTCCGATTATAGGCGTAGGACAATCTCAGAAATATAGAAAGAAGAGGTGTAAATTAGACCTCCATCTACCTAATCAGAAAACATTCGTCAGTTATCAGAACAAAAGCAAATTCCAACTTCAGTCTAATTTAGATTGCGATTCTAAAAATGTTATCTATTTAATATCTTGCAAATTATGCCAAAAGCAGTATGTCGGTGAAACAAAATGCCCTTTAAGATGGCAAGCAACTAGACACCTGTGCGATATTAGACACGACGAGGACACCAACGTAGCTCAACATTTCAATCTTCCTGGTCATTCTGTCGATAGACACTTTGAAAGTATGCCTATTGAGCAACTGCCTCTTTCTGCTACGGCCGAAGAAACCGATAAACAAAGAAAACTTCGAGAATCATTTTGGATTAAGCAACTGAAAACAAAATGGCCGAGAGGCATAAACGTGGACCCTTGTCTTGCTGATCAACGTGAAATTATTCCATTCAGTTTAACATACAATCGAAAAAATGTTGAAATTTCTGAAATTTTGAAAGATGAATATCATAAATTGCAGGATAAAATGAAAGAACCTCTCAATTTGCGTCCTGTGATAGCCTTTAAGACAAACTCCAATCTACGTGACATCTTGGTTAAATCGAAATTAACTCTTCAAAAACCTTCAGAATAAATGATATATATTAATCATATTGTATAGGCCATACCGCCTCTATCAAACAAACATAACAAATCTCAGACAATAAAATAAATAAAAAATATCTCCCAAACTTGGGAGATCCTGAGCCAGTGCGTTTAATCATATAACCACCACCACCACCACCACCACTCTGGCAAAATAATTGTGATAAATTTAATGGAATCCTTCAAGAAATGGCTGACAACAAGGCCATAACGAAAAAGCAGTTTAAATACCTTACTACTAAACAAGATTCAAATCCACGTACGTTTTACCTTTTGCCAAAAATTCATAAACCTATTGAGTCATGGTCCGACCCTATGATACCACCGGGTCGACCTATTATCTCTGATTGCGGCTCTGAATCTTATCGAATTAGTGAAATTATTGATTACCACCTACACCCAATTGCGAATAGACATTTCAGCTTTTAATAAAACACTGAGGATTTCCTATCTGAGTTCTTCTGTTCCTCCAAACTCACTCTTGATAACCCTCGACATCGATGCTATGTACACACACATTGACATCGAAAGGGGTTTGACTTCTGTTCGCAGAGCGTTTGATAAATATCCTGATAACAATAGGCCCACTAGCGAAATATTAACTTTCCTGGAGCTGAGTTTAAAGGGCAATTATTTCGAATTCGCTGGCGAAATCTACCAACAAATCTGTGGATGTGCTATGGGTAAACGTGTTAGTCCTAGTTTTGCCAACATCTATGTAGCTGAGTGGGAAGAAGATGCGCTTAACAAATGTCCTAAGCAGCCCCTATTTTACCGCTGGTACCTCGATGATATTTTTATGATCTGGGATCATTCGATGGAAGAGTTTGATGAATTTTTCACTATTTTGAACAATCACGATCCTAACATCAAACTTAAAGCCAACATCGACCAGTAGTCCGTAGACTTTTTGGACGTTACTCTCTACAAAGGTGTAAATTATAACGCGAGTGGGCTTCTTGATTACAAAGTATTCTTTAAGCCCACTGATTCCCATCAACTACTGTATAAGAAATCTTTCCTACCACCTCATACTTTTAAAGGTATTGTAAAATCACAGATTATCCGATTTCACCGAAATTCTAGTGATAGAAAGAATTTTGAATCTGGTTTAAACGTGATTTATTTTGTTCAGATAGAAGGATGATAAGACTTAGAGTCTAATTGCCCGTATCTCCCATACACATACAGATTATTCAAAACTTTTTTACAACAAAATGGCGGCAAATCACAATAGTTTAATTAATTGTAGTCTATTAGTGTGCATAAGTGTGTGGATGTTGAGTGTGAGGTGGGGCAGAGTAGGAAGAAAGACAGAGATAGAGAGAGAGGGGGAAGGGGGGAGAGAGGGTGAGAGATAGAGAGAGCGAGGAATAAGATCAAATGGAAGAATAGCAGAGGTGAGCGCTAGGTGCTGCCTTCGCCCCGACCTGTACGTGTTGGGCTGCTGTCCATTTACCCCCTTAAACTATAAGTTCGCGAACTGGAAGCTACTGAAAGCGGTTGGTGTTAATTATGTATTGACATACCGTATTACAGATCAGTTTGTTCATTTCCAAGTTTCCAAATTTTGAATCTGCGTGTTCCACCTCATTTAAAGCCCTCAAACCGAGGGGATATTCAACACGATTTTTGCGCAAAATAAAGTCCGAAACTTTACATGATTTTGAAACTATTACTGATAAGGCTGCTGATAAAAAGCCTACCAAAATTCGTCACAATCGCCCGATTATAGGCGTAGGACAATCTCAGAAATGTGGAAAGAAGAGGTGTAAATTAGACCTCCATCTACCCAATCAGAAAACATTTGTCAGTTATCGGAACAAAAGCAAATTCCAACTTCAGTCTAATTTAGATTGCGATTCTAAAAATGTTATCTATTTAATATCTTGCAAATTATGCCAAAAGCAGTATGTCGGTGAAACAAAATGCCCTTTAAGATGGCGAGCAACTAGACACCTGTGCGATATTAGACACGACGAGGACACCAACGTAGCTCAACATTTCAATCTTCCTGGTCATTCTGTCGATAGACACTTTGAAAGTATGCCTATTGAGCAACTGCCTCTTTCTGCTACGGCCGAAGAAACCGATAAACAAAGAAAACTTCGAGAATCATTTTGGATTAAGCAACTAAAAACAAAATGGCCGAGAGGCATAAACGTGGACCCTTGTCTTGCTGATCAACGTGAAATTATTCCATTCAGTTTAACATACAATCGAAAAAATGTTGAAATTTCTGAAATTTTGAAAGATGAATATCATAAATTGCAGGATAAAATGAAAGAACCTCTCAATTTGCGTCCTGTGATAGCCTTTAAGACAAACTCCAATCTACGTGACATCTTGGTTAAATCGAAATTAACTCTTCAAAAACTTTCAGAATGAATGATATATATTATTCATATTTTATAGGCCTCATCATTGCCTCTATCAAACAAACATAACAAATCTCAGACAATAAAATAAATAAAAAATATCTCCCAAACTTGGGAGATCCTGAGCCAGTGCGTTTAATCATATAACCACCACTACCACCACCACCACCACCACCACTACCACTACCACTACCACTACCACTACCACTACCACTACCACCAACACCACCACCACCATGACCACCACCACCGCCACCACCATCACCATCAGCACCAGTACCACCATGACCACCATCAACATGATCACCACCACCACAACCACCACCACCACGACCACCACCACCACCACCACCACCAATTCGTCAACAGCTGGGCAGCTCCAAAGGTAGCTCTAGAAAAACTTGAAGTCAGCCCCCACCCCTCCCCCCAGCCGCACCCACCCGCCCGAAAACACCTACGCACCATTACCGGATAGCGATGGCCAAACAGCATAATTTCCAACGATGGCTATGCAAGATATATAATATATCGCCACTGTCTTAAAAGTCGCCCAGCAAAGACGGTCCATTTTTGGCCATGTCCTAAGGATGGCAGAAGACAGACCAGCACAGATAGCCTTGGAATTCACCCACATGGGAGCCAGCAGATATTAAAGCAGGAGATGACGGCATTGCGTAAATCTGTTAAGCGTGTTGCGCGATGATTGCAAGAAAGCAGGACTAGGTACAGTCAAATCAAGAATGGACCTAAGGAAGCCAAGGATTTTGGCTGAGGACAAGACACAGTGGGCAAAAGCGAAGAAGGACTGCTGCTGTAGGATGTTTCTACTACTACAGCCGCAAACAATAGTAATCATACATATACTCATATCTTTCAAGAAATGGTAAATTTTCCCGTAGAAAATGACCATTTGCAGACAAGAGAAGTAGTTTTTGAAGATTATTACTGGAATGGTTGGCTCGGCTATTTTAAAAACTAGTCCTCTCTTGATCTGCATATGGACATTTCTCAAGACTACTGCAAAGGCCATTTTTATCAGACTTGTGCATTTAAGGGTTGGCAAAGGCTTCCATTTTGAACGTGGCCTAAACTACAAAAGTGCCACAAACATGACGCAATTCAATCAGCGTCGTTGGATGATATGTAGGCCTAGTATTTTTTCTTTATCCAATAAATAATACATGTTCTCAGTTTAGCACACGTGTCTGGTGAAAAATCACCTTCACGCTTACAGAAAGGATTCGAGAAAAAAGCTGTCTCGCTTTAATAGTGTTGAGTACCAGTGATGTATTATCATTGGGATCGTTACCCGCGTTTTACACCCACGTCGATAGACACAAGGGTAAATTCGAGCATGCCTCACATGGAATGCTGGTTGCTTCTGCTGTTGTTGTTGTTGTTGTTGTTGTTGTTGTTGTTGTTGTCGTTGTTGTTGTTGTTGTCCTTCTTCTTCTTCTTCTTCTACTTCTTCTTCTTCTTCATCTTTTTAAAATAATTATGGTTCTATTGGCGAATGAGGTGTCTTCATGACGTATGCCAATATTAGGTTCAAAAGCCAAACCGTAACAGCTTTCAGAATAGGCATTTTCAAATATTCATCAACAACTCTGGTTCTACTGGACAGGTGCAATCCTCCCCAAATCTTTCGTGGAAGCGTTCACGTGCGGTCTTCGGCATTTATCGTTTAATGGACTTTTCAATTTTTAGCCTTTTCAAGATCTTTTAATTTTAGAAGAATATTTTTGTCAATTTATCACTGAATTTATTTTCGCCGGCTTGACCATTAAAGGGGTAATGGTGACGAAAGTAAGTTTTTACTTAGCCAGTGTCTATCTGCAGGCTGAAAGAATTTTTTTTTGAAAATTTACCACTAGAATGTCTGGCTCGAAACGACTGGCTCGGTTACCGAGCCAGTCATTCTAGTGGTAAATATTCAAAAATACTCTTCTCTAGACATTTCAAATAGCCATGTCTGAAGACGTTAACGGATGAGTTGACACAAGAGGGGTTAAACAGAATAAGTACCTCTCAAGATGAAGGACGAACAGTTAGTCAGCAGACAAAACCTGCAATACAACTTGACTTTTACACCCAACAGATGAGTGTTCTTTGAGAAGGTGGTCCTTAAAAAGCCTACAATACACGTCACGCAGTCTGTTTTCTTTGGGGACTTTACAGATTCTAGTCTTACCGTCCAGATGATAGGTGCCATTTCCTGAAGAATCGGTCACATTCATTATTGTAGCAAGCTAGCTAGGAATACATGTTAATATATGACAACAAAAGCTTTCATTCCGTTATTCACATGTCTATCACACATTTACACACCTCGCTTAGAAGATGATAAGAACATAAGATGAAATTATCGGGGCGTGACGTTTATTTAGACTTACGTAACGAATGCATTTTAATGATTTCATCTCAAATGAAAATCACACTTTTTTAGTACCTGGCAGGTTTATTGCAATTTTATGTGGTGGTATTATAGGCATATTCCACGTTTTTACTCACACCGCCTAACGGGATATGCGTATTGTAGTTGGGTCCGTCTGTCTGTTTGTCTGTCTACCTACCTGCCTTCTTGCATGCATGCCTGCCTGCCTGCCTGCCTGCCTGCCTGCCTGCCTGCCTGCCTGCCTGCCTGCCTACCTGCTTGCCTAGCTGCCTGCCTGCTTGCCTGCCTGCCTGCCTGCCTGCCTGCCTGCCTGCCTGCCTGCCTGCCTGCCTGCCTGCCTGCCTGCCTGCCTGCCTGCCTGCCTGCCTGCCTGCCTGCCTGCCTGCCTGCCTGCCTGCCCGGCTGTCTGTCTGTCTGTATGTCTGTCTATCTGTCTCAGGAATGCTATGACGTAGAATTACCAAATCATTTATTTATTATGGCTACAGCAAGCATTACTTTGATCTCACATCGATGCCACTGGGTTACTTAGTATGTATGATTACTTTTTTCTGCGAGTGCAGTAGTAGAATCACCATACACCTGCAGTCAGTCCTTCTTCGCATTTGATCACCGTGACTTGTCCTCAGCAAACATATTAATCTCCCCTGGTCCATTCTTGATCTAAGTACAGAGTCCTGTTTTCTTAAGGTCCCTTCGCAGCACGCTTAACAGATTTTTGCAATGATACCTCTCCTGGCTTTATATTTGCTGGCGCCCAGTAGTGCGAATTCCAAGACTCTCTTCGATGGCATCCTTAGCGCATGGCCAATATGGAACATCTTCGCTGAGCGCCTTTTAACGGCAGCGGCGATGTATTACACATCTTTTATATTGCATCGCTAGAAATTATGCTGTCTGACCATCGGGGTCCAGTTATGGTGTTGATGTGTTTGCGGTGGCAGGCATCAAGTTTATCTAGAGCTGACTTTGGAACTGCGCAGCTGTTACAGTTATACAGCATCAAGGATACGCAGTTTGATTCACAGTTTGCGTTGTATAAACGCAGATTTTTTGTCAAGGGTCAATGACACCTTAGATCTATGAATCCATAGTTTCCAGAAGGATTGGAAATCTATGCTTCCCATGACGCAGCGTGCTGCAATGCCAGCAACACTGAAGAGCAGTGAGACCAGGATTTTACTTTTCCTCCATGGTTCCACACCTCGAACTGGATCGTTATTTTCTTTAGTTCCATACTTTGTCGCTAGGTATATGTGAGTGAACTCTGTTTTGGTTTCATTCATAAAGAGATTCTCAATTTTGAGTTTGCTTGCAGCTATAGGGAGTAATTCTTCAAGGCGTTTCCTTTCCATCTCTCGCGTCATACACAGTATGAACACGGGGGTCTGGTCTTGCGGAATTTTCCCGCACAGATTTCAATGCAAAAGCAAGGTAGCGGGTGAAAAGTACAATAGATAGTCAATCTCCCTGTAGGGAGCCGATTGATATCTCAAAATCTGCAGACTTCGCTGTCTTGGTCAGTACTCCGAGTTTGGTGTCTACAAGCAGTAGTCTCACTAGTAGCAGCACATCTTCATTACAACTGGCCTGGTGCAGTAGATCTAGGATGTTTGAGCGTTTAATTGTGTCGAAGGTTCGTGACACGTCAATGCCCATTTTGTGGAAATCCCAGTCATGACTACTGACACAAGCATACTTAGTGCATACCGGAATACACGTTTTTGTCGATAACTCTGCAATGCAAGAAGAGAGACTCATAATGTCTGCAACATACGCTCATGTTGTTGTTGACTAGAAGCAGAATTTAGTTTCAAGTCAAAAGTTAAAATGTGGTGGTGATGGGATCACTTAGTGCCTTGTCAATAGCGAGTGCAGATGCGTGAGTCAGCATAAACTCGGAAGCATCTTGATTGTATTTACACTTATTTCAGTTATTATGAGAAAGGTGTTGCAATCTCTTTCTAAATTTTATCCGTGATAGAAACAGCTTTCAACATTATTAGTTTGTCCTGTACAATGTTTACTTGGCTTTCTATGGAGTTTCCTGAAATTCCCTAATTTGTGATTATGATTCTAAGAAAGAAATTAACCATTTCATTACGAAGCGGCCAAAACCGCCTTTGTTGGGGTCTTGAAGAATGTCAATTTGCAGGCCAAGAGAAGACTATTTTTTGAAAATTTACCGCAAGAACCACTGGCTCTGTAAATTTTCAAACTAGTCTTCTTTTGCCCTGCAACTGTACATTTAATAAGCAAATATGTAGATATTTTTTAAACAAATTTAGATATTAAAGTGATAAATGCACCAGGCGATAAGCCTCGCCTATATGGCCTCTTTCACATCCCAGCCCGGTTTCTGTTATTTACGCTATTGCAGATAAATCGTACCTTCCTAGTGTAATGTGTGATTAAAAGCTACCTCGATACCGCAGGTTACTTAGGACCAATACCGGGCTAGTACGGCCCGGCATTGGCCCAGTACTGGCCGAGTAGCGTGTGATATCGGGATATTTAGAAGATCATGAATAACCTCTCTTGCGTCAACAGCGCCTCAAAACGCTCAAAATACTACTTGCTATATCAATTAAACATTTAGATGGTGAATATTTTTCAAGATATTTGAATTTTTCACTATTTTTGTAAATTTACCACTGATTTTTTCGCCGGCTTGAGCAATAAATGGGTAACGGTGTCTCTATGCAGGCCAAGAGAAGAGCCTTTTTGAAATTTTATCACTAGGATGATTTGCTCGGTTACCGGGCCAGTCATTCTAGTGGTAAATATTTAAAAATACTCTTCACTACGCCTTTCAAAGAGTTCTGAAGACCACTGCAAGGTTGGTTTTTGGCGAGTTTGACCATTGGTTTAAACAAATTAAATTTTTCTGTTAAAGTGGGAACGCATTAAAACGTGTCTTATTAGTTTGATTCCCGGTTGAGTTATGTACATTCCAATACTAACAAGAGGCGGTTACATAGCTATAAAATGTACATAAATTTACGGCATTATACAGTATATAAGTTAAGGAAATATACTGAGATAGCCATATAGAGTGGGAGGGAAAGCGTGTTTCGTGAAGAGTTGGGCAAAGATAGAGTTTAGATGATGGTAGGAAGAAGATTGAGGAGACAAAGTGGAAAGAAAAGGAGGCTGGTTTCCGCTGGCGCCTGCCAATGTACTGCTTAGTAATGTTTACTAGTGTTTACATCGTGCTGTGGGCGATTATTATAGGAGCACGGGGCCATAGTTCAGTATCATAACATCATTATTGGGATTTCGCTTAGTATGGCAGCTAGTTAGATCACGAGGGTATGTATGTACAGACGGCAGGAAAGAATAGATTAAGAACCTACGTGTATTATTTGAAACGTCCAGTATCAGCAATGTATTGGCAGAGGATTGTGGATATTTGCATATTTGTGTTTGGATCGAAATTCTCATTTCCAAAAAGTAATTCTTTAGCTGTAAGCGTAGTGGGAGAGACATTAATTAGTGTTAACCCTTTGTTAAATTATGTCCTTTGGTTATTGTATAATGGGCAATGGAAAATATAATGATCAGGTGATTCGCTTGGAAATCCACAAGAGCACATACGGGTTTCCGATATAAAATTGTCATTTAGGTGGCTATTTAGGCTACTACAGCCATTACGGAGTCTGGTAAAGGCGATATTGGCAGGTCTTATGCCTGCATAATACCACCTAGGTGGAGATTGAGATGGAGACGCTTGAATTCTGCAAGTGTAGACAGGGTCGAGGAGAGCGTTCCACGCGCGTACAGTTGATGGGAAGAATGACCCACTGTAAAGCTCTGTTCGACACCTTGGTGGTGTGTATATTAATTGATTACGGATATGATACGGGTTTGTTCTTTCGAGGGGCTGGAGATAGCTAGATAAAGTGCCACAGGTCATCCCGTTGATTATTTTGTATAGTAGTACAAGTTTCTCTGTTTCGCGTCTTTCATAAAGTGTTTCCATGTCTGTTTCAATATAGAGGTCCTCAGTTCTGGCGCTGCATGTGAGGCCACTTACAGCCCTTAGGGCATCTGTTTGAATGTTTTCTAGTCTTGCTACGCAATGTTGTGGAATGTTATCCCAGACGGGGCTTGCATACTCTAGAAGCGGTCTAGCAAAGCGCTTGTACATTATTTCGAGGGAGTCTCTATCAAGAATATATTTAAGACCCTTTAGTAGCGAGACTGTACGTTGGGCCCTTGTTATCATGTTTTCAACATGTTCAAGCCAGTGACCTTTATTGCTAAACGTTATACCAAGGTGCTTGTGTGAGACAGATGGTTGGATATCAGAGCCTTTAAAATGTATAGGGAAACCTGTTGGCTGATGGCGTAGGGATATAAATAAAGAGGTTGTTTTGGAGGAGTTAAATTCCACGAGCCAGGTTGTTGACCATTGAGATATCGCTTCAAGGTCATGGTTGATTGTTAGAATATGAGCCTCGAGGTTGTCTGATATCACGTGAAGACAGGTGTCGTCAGCAAATAGTCTCAGACTGTTAAAATATCACCTGGTAAGTCATTGATAAAGACTAGGAATAGCAACGGCCCAAGGACTGAACCTTGTGGTACACCAGCCTTTACCGAGAGTAGGGGGGATTCAGTTCCACTTAGAACTACTTTTTGGTTTCTCATAGAGAGATAATTGTTGACCCAAGCAAGGAGATTTCCTGAAATTCCATATTGTTCTAATTTATGTATCAGATCGCCGTGCCGGACTCTGTCAAACGCCTTCAAATTGTCGAAAAATAAAAACATGACTTCTTTTTGTTCATCAAGAGCCTGCACTATAGCACTGTAAATATTTAATAATTGATATAGTGTCGAATGAGACGGGAGAACCATGACTGGTATGGTGTTATAAAATCTTTTATGTAGTTGTATGTATGCTTAAAAATGCATCTTTCCATAACTTTACTACGGCAGCTTAATAGGGCGGTAGTTAGAGCATAGACTTCTATCGGCTTTCTTAAAATTTGGAGTGACGTTTGCAGTTTTCCATGGGGTGGGAAATTGGGAGACGTTGACCGAATAATTAAAGAATTCCGCTAGAATTTGTGCTAGAATCTCTTTGCCCTCTTTCAATAACTTAGGGCGTAGATTATCAGGGCTGGTCGCTTTGCACGTGTCTAGATTCGCCAGCCCGTCGAAAACATCGGTGGTGGTTATTTGTATAGTGTTTAGCGAGTGCTCAGTGTACAGGTGAAAGTGGGTAACTCTGCTCCAGTATCATCGATTTGGGCGATACTGGCGAAATGGCTGTCTAGGAGATCGGCTTTTTCAAGGGGTTCGTAGGCAAACAAGGAGTTGTCTACTCTTAGAGGGGCACTTCCTCGAAATTCGAATTACTATTGTGCAGAAGGGATTTGCATATTTTCCACCACTGTTTTGATGATTTGTTTCCCTTGTTTATTTTAGCCGCAAATTTAGTTTTATGATCCTCTTTGGCGGTTTTGACGAGACCGTTGACGTAGTTTCGTTACTTTTTAAAATTTACAACTTCCTGATCTAAGTTAGATTTCCGCGACTTTTTAAATAGTTTCTCCCTAACTCTCATCTCGTGTTTTATTTTGTTTGACATCCAAGGTTTGTTATTTGGGTTTATCGTTATTGTTTTATTAGGGATACTATAGGTTTTTGATGTTAGATGTGATGGCCTGGCACCAGACCTCGACATCGTTGTTATTACCAGGGTTCAGCGCGAATTTTCTAAAAGATTTCGGAATTTAGTCCAGTCAGCTTGGCCATAGCTTCAGATGTGTCTTTTGAATGATTTCCGCTTAGGGATAATATAATTAAGAGTTACATAAGTTGGTGTGTGGTTGCTGCAGAAGGGTGCAAGTATACCACTATTCTGGACTAATTTGGGGTTATTTATAATTATTGGGTCTAGTAATGTGTTAGAGACAGGGCGTGTCGGTTCCCTTGTCAGCTGGGAAAAGCCCGACAAATTTATGATATCATTTAAATAGTGTTTAGATGGGTCAAGAAGGTCATCGTTAAGATCACCGATAATAACAATATTTTTATTTGGGTTTTGGTCGCGACAGTTGTCTAAATTATCCGATATCAGCTGCCATTCAGCAACATCGGAATTAGGTGGGCGATAGCTCGTGCATAAAAGAATGTTCGGCTGGTCATGGATTTCAAGCCAAATCATTTCTACGTCGAGACTTTCTAGGTTAGTACGCCTAGAGGAAGCAATATTGTCAGATATATAGACGCAAACTCCTCCCCATGCACGATGGCGGTCCCTGCGGTATGGGTTTTGGAAACCTGGTAAGTTTATTGAGTTATTGTCAATACTCGATGTGAGATGGCTCTCTGTTACAGCTACAAGGTTAAAAGTTGAAAGATTGGCTTCAATTAGATGGATTTTATCCTTGAGCCCATCTACGTTAATATGGACAATAGAAAGTACCCTATTCTGGGGGCCTGGATTTGATTCCACGTCGCCAGCGATGCAAAGCAGCATGAGAATTAGAACAAAGTTAGCTGTAGTTCAGCATTGGACAAGAAAATGTATTAGATTTCGTGGAACCTTAGCAATGCCAATCAGCCCTTAGCAATGCCAATCAGCGCTAACATATCGGAAGGGATAAAATACCTCTTTACAGATGTAGTTGATACAGTACTACGACAATTAAAAAGCCCTATGGCCGCACGATAACTATCTATATCATTAGCCATTGTCAAAGTTTAAGGTCCATATGCTAGTCATAAGGTCCAGCACAATATAGGAAGGTGTCGCGAGAAGCAGTCAAGGGTCTAGTTGCAGAAAACAGGATAGACGTGAAGTGTAGAGAGCAGAGGAATAAGGAGAAATGGTAATAGAAAGTAACAAACATTATAGTGGTTGTAATAAACAAGGTTGGAAGTTTTGAGAAGCTATGCAGTGTTGCATTTAGTCCGCGTCCGCTCCGACTCCGAGCCAGCCCCGTGAAAAAGATCTGGACGCGGCGGGCTGGTTAGTCTAACCAGCCCGCCATGTTCGGATTTCCCCCACAGGGCTGGGCCAGAGTCAGAGCAGACCTGGACCAGTTGCATGAAAACACTTAATATAAAATGGTGCTAGAGTGGCAGAGCCAGGAGAGCTTGGTTAGGAGCTTATACTAGGGTGGCGCGTACACTGGAGAGGCGACCCGCAGCCAGTCTCATAGAGTACCTGTGGACGCTCGCCTACTCGCTGTACCGTGGTAAACGAAAGTCTGTAACAGCCGTGGCCTCCCCGGGTCGGCTCTCTAATGCGAGCGCCACCTAAAGTTGTTATCCACTACTTTGGTGGTTAAAGATGCTGTACATTCACGTCTGGCTATTACGCTTCCAATTCCACCTTCAATTAACCCTTAGCACCGTGGTGTCAATATAGAAATCTTTTGCTGCATCGATAGCATGGAATCTGATGTACGTCATTCAACAGATGAACACCTGTTATTCTTATGATTTAATTTTAAAAATTTTGAATTTGACATCAGTGTGCAAGGCTTATTTATTCGTACGTGCATTGCTATGACATTTATTTAGCTTACAGTGTATATTTTAATTTGCATAAAATGCAATACATGACATATAGCTTACAGTAGTTTATTGTAGTGAATATGAGCGTGGCAGCAGCACTATTAATCGGATTTGCTAAATGAGTACGTAGTAATAAGATAATCAAAAAGCTACCGATGTTTTTTAAAAACAAGTATGTAGGGAGAGAGTATCAGTTATTTGAAACGGGAAATGTCTTGTGATTGTCAAAGGTGGACTACCCATCAGCATATCTGCTTACAGATCAAGGGAGACTATCCATGAATTGTCCACCACCGGAATTGCGCTCTCCATTACCAAGAGAGTCACTCAAGTGGTATACCCCTAGAAACAATCCCCTCTCAGTCCGATGGCAGACATGTAACATATTATTTAATAGGAGGTACGGAGAGAATATTATAAAATATTACAGAATGAGACTCAAGTTATTGGCTGTTTGGGAAAATACAGTATCAACAATGGCCATAATAGAGGACCCGATCAAGGGGCATTGCTACCAGAGCGGTCATTCCAGTGATAAGTCTAAGAAACTGGTCAACAAATATATGCAGGATTTTTCATAGGGGTCCATGGGATTCCAAAACATTTGGCATAGCTGTGGTTGTTAACCCCTTAACGCCTAAATATTTAAAAGAAAAACCAAATTTTCTCTTAAGAACGTCGATTTGCGGACAATGAGAAAGCGGTTTCAGATGATTTACCACTGGGAAAACCCGCTCAATTACCGATGGAAATGTATATTTGCATAAAATAATAATCAGCGACGTCAACGTGTGCAGACGGCCATAAGAGAATCGTTGAGTACGACGTTGCGATATCTCATCTCATCGTCTCAGAACTCGAAAAGGCGAAAGAGAGACGAGGAGAAACGCCCGCCTGTCGTACTGTTGCCAGACCGTCGTTCCAGTGGCCGGGACTAGATGTATGGTTGTATTTAATAATAATCCGTGAAGTCAACGAATATATGCAGGGTTTCTCACAGGTGTCATTTTGTATGTAAATATCCCCAAAATTGGACCAGGGGCCCCCAAATGTAGACACAGGGGGTCTCACTGGACCGCCATAGAATTCTAAAATTGTACAGTGCTGGGCTTATTAGCCCTTTAATGTTCAAATTTATCCAGGAAAACTTAAATTTTCTCAAAGCAATGTCCGTCCGCAGACCGAGAGAAGGCCAACCCCGAAAAACCGCCACCGGCATGACTGGCTCGGTTATCGACCACGCATCTTCAGGAACCGTCACCTCGTGGAACCAAGGACTATTAACATGCTCCTTTCTCAGGTTGAGTCAGTTAGTTGCTTGAGAAAGAGCCTATGACCGTTATGGAAGTGCTCACCGAAGAGATGCTCCGCCGCATATTCAACGTTCACAATATTTGACCAAGAAATGGTTATTCCTGGAGTCATACGGCTGAAAAAATGAATTGTGTGACACCGCCCCCCCCCCCCACACACACACACACCCGATAGATAAGCAGGCACTAGATTACGTCATAAGCGTGAAGTGCATGCTTATATTGGTGAATAAATTTGGATCTGTTATCACTCCTACGGATTCTGGTCGGATCACAAGCGATAGTGACTACAATCAGATTAACATGGCTGGCGATCGATTTACATTTATTACTTGGTCGTATTAGGCAGGTTATAGTATGTGACGACCTATATCGATCCTGATGATTATATTTACTATATATTTTATTTACTATTTACTTTATCAAGGATTCACGAGATATGGCCATAGACAATATTTCAATGTTTTCTTAAAGATGGGCAATATCCTCAGCCGAGGAGCATTGTGTTTTCTCTCCATTTTCGGCCATCTTGTGGAAGATGTTGCCATCGTACGACAGGCACTGTTAATCCTGCCGTCGTTTTTCAATTTCAGTAGTGACCTTAGCAGCATTTAACGTTTTTTGGTCAGGTCCTCGTTAATAAATACTCCTGTGTACGTCGGTTGCTCGCGTAGGACTTTACGGGCACGAAGAATCTCGGTACGCTTGCGATAGGAGACAAATTTGACAATTACTTGCTTCTTTCCAACTCCGACGAAGTATGACCATTAAAGGGGGCACAGGAAGGGTTACCCAAGGCCCTGATATGGGCATTACCCATCACACGTAGATATGTCCTGGAATGTCGTGGATACAACGTCTCAAAATCCAGAAAAAGCTCTCTTGGAAATATTCCCGAAGCATATTAGGGATATATGGTGAGCGAAGTATTATATTGCGCAGAGTGTGTAGGGTATAGCGAGTCAGAGGTGTGCATGGTTAGATGTTAGGGATTCCACCACCAGTTTTTACCAGTATCATTGATTAGTTTTCTCATGTATATATAGGTTGTCTATTATAAGATAACTTACCTTGCAATAGTCAGGTAGTTTCATTTGGCTTATTTATCCAAGTTCATGCTGATTGGCATCATCGCCACTGTGCCACGCACTCACTTATCCAATGGTGTACTGTCACATGTGCCTCAAACCATTCTTGACGAGCTTCTCGCATTAAATCAATAGTAAACCTACCTGCCATAAGTGCTCAGATTATCGTGCACACATAATCAGTCACCATAGAGAGGCAGATAGCCCATTTAAAGACAAACGGCTCAGAGGGCCTCACCTGCGATATCGGTATTTGAACAGGCAAGATGAAATATAATAAATTTTTGGACGAAACAGCCACTGACCCCATCGAGCAACTAAAATTATAAAGTGTCAATTTCGTATTCAACAACTTAACTCAATCGGTCACTGCTCTTATAGCTCATCGTATGCCGGCAAAGGTGATAGATAGAGAAAAACAGAATGGAGGATTCCAGTTTCTCAGTCAATCATATGACGTCGTCATCAACTACGTGACGTGTAGCCTGATGTCATGATCAATTACGCCATGTATGGCGTAGCTGCGTTCGTCATGAACGCTTACTTGATTCTTCTTCTTCTTTTCGATCGCTGGTATCACACTTGGAGAGCCGTTCTCAAGATGAAATCTGTGGTTTTCTGCAGTCCTTCCACAGGCCCATACAGCTTTTCAAGAAAAGAGGTTGACAAAGGCCAGATCTCTTCTCTCAGCAGCTGATACGTACTGCAACATTGAAGTATGTGCTCTGTGGTCTGTTCTGCTTCTCCACAAGGACAAGCGGGCGATGCCGTAAGGTGGAACCGCCTGTACATGTGTTGGGTTAGTCTGTTGTGTCCAGTTCTGACACGAAAAATGGTCACTTGCTCTGGCCTCGAGAGATGATGGTAGGCATCTTCTGATTGAGGTGTTCTATAGAGGGACTTAATGATAGTCTTCATCTCTGTAAGGGTAACCATGTTTTCTGTCTGATTCTCTTCTGCACCCACCTTTGCCATCTTATCTGCTTCCTCATTTCCTTGGACTCCACAGTGTGAGGGGATCCACTGCAGTGCTATCCGAAATCATTTGATGGTTTGTAGTGCTTCTTCAAGTTGTGGCAGCTTACCTTTGGTGATAGCCTCAAGGACGGAGCGGGCATCAGATAAAAAGATAATCTGTGCAATAGGGTCTGCTGTTCTGCTGATGGTATTAGCTGCATGAACCAGTGCTTCGACTTCAGCTCTGTAGTTTGTGCAGTGTTTGCCTGTCTGTATTGCAGCTGACTCATGTTGTCCATTTGGATACTGTATGTGCAGTCCGGCACCTCCGCCCCTAATTGCATCTTTGGCTGATCCATCTGTGTAGATCCTTATCCATGCCTCCTGAGGGTACATTTCTTCCAGCATGGCTAGGGTCAGGGCCTTCTTGCTCACATCACTGTGTTCATTTTTGGTTGTGAGATAAGGTAATGTGGTGCGAATAGCTATGCTCTCTAGTTTGTTTTCCCAGGGTGGAGGATCAAGGGTGTGGTTTGGGTCTTCTATTTGTGCTGGCAACATTTCTTGGTGTTTCCTTTGAAGTGCTTTTGTCTCTTTCACAAAACTTGATCTTTTAAGTCTTCCTGATGACAGCTGTGCTTGTCTGATCTTCATCGGGTGGTTATTGAACGATTTGAACTTTGCAGCTTGGATCAGTGCTTTGCATTCCCTTCCTTTGCTAAGTGGGGGAATGCCTGCTGTCTGCTCCATTTTTTCTATTGGTGTTGATCTCATTCCACCAGTGATGATGCGCAGTGCCTGGTTTTGTACTCTGTCGAGGTTCTGTTGATGAGATTTAGCTGCTGTCATCCATGAGCTGGATCCATACTCAAGGTGTGGTCGTACGGCATCTAGGTAGATGGTCTTGAGGATCCTTTCATTGGCACCCCACTTTATTCCTGCCAGCTTCCTCATGATGTTTAGCTTTCTTCTGGCCTTTGCCTCTGCATTCCGGATGTGCTCCTTCCATGTTAATCTTCTGTCATATGTGACTACCAGGTATGTCTGCTGGTCCTCGTACTCGAGTGGAGTACCGCCCAGTGTCAGATTGCCAACCTTGGTTTTGGTGGACAGTGAGAATAGCATGGCTGATATAATTTTTCTTTGTTGATGGTAATACACCAGCGATTGGTCCAAGCTGTAATTCTGTCCAAGGCGAGCTGCATTCTGTATGTGGCAGTCGTTGTGTACTCCTCGGTGCACCAGAGTACGAGGTCATCTTCATAGAGGGCTGCTTGGATCCCATTGGGCAGCTCTACTACAATGTCATTAATGAAGAGTATGAACAGAGTAGGTGATAATACTCCGCCTTGTGGCACCCCTTGTCTCAGCAATACATTCTGTCCAGATTGTCCATCCACCAGCATCCTAGCTCTGCGATTGTGTAGGCATGACTTGGTCCATCGGAACATGTTGCCACCGATGCCTGTGCGCCGGAGCTTCACGAGGATGCCATCCTTCCACACCTTGGCAAATGCCTTCTGCAGATCGATAAAGGCAGCTAGCATCACCTTCTTGGCTTGAAAAGTGTCCTCTATGACCTGTGCAAGATGTGTTGTTTGATCTTCTGTGCTCCTGTATCTTCTGAAGCCGGCCTGCTCTGAAACTATAATGTTCTCTGACTCCAGGTACCACTGCAACCGCTGGTTGATGATGCGCTCCATGGTCTTGCATATGTCTTGATGATAACTAAGCGTTGGTGTACGAATTGTATGACTTTACCATTTAACGGTGAATATTCACTCAAAAATAATCCAAAATAAAATTGCTAAACTTGTATACTTATGGAGGCTTAAATTGTCGGGCTAGATGTAAAGAAACGAAATAAAGCTTAGCATATGATGATTTCATCACGTATACATTAATATATTATCTTTAAAGTTGTGAAATTGAATTAGTTGCTATTTCAAATTCACAACTAAAGAAATTATAATAATTCTACAATTTTAATAATTTTATTTTCAATCATTTTCATGTGAATATTCACCTTTAATATATATGCTGTTGAATATTTTGAAACTAATTTGACTGGACACTGTTGCTGCCATAGGCAGCAACAGCGCCCAGTCAAATTAGTTTCAAAACAGTCAACAGTTTACCTGTAGTTTTCTGGAAATTGATAGTCCAATTCAGGGATCGATGGATCCAAACCCGGACAAAGCATGGGTGGTGGAGCTTAGCTAGATATGGCCGTGGTATGGCTAAAACTGGATTCCTCCATTTAACGAACTTATCTTGCAGTTTCTGCATCATCAAGGTCTGTCCTCCATCGTGAACATCACGACAAGGACTATTAAACCTTATAACATGACGCTGTAGAATTACTCTAGCGGCATGGGGGCTTATATTATATATCAGAGGAATAGATAGATCCGATCTGTCACTCTCAAGTATATGACGTCCATGGCGCACTCGTACACTACACTTAAGCTGCTCTACTGGGTCAACTCAAGGACACCTTAAACCTATCAGACTTCATCTGGACCCACATTCACTGGGACGGGTATACTGATTTAGCAGTTCCTTTAAGTGACTTCCTGACGATACGCAGATACAAGAGGACCAAACTATGTCCCAATAATTGCATGATTTATTATAACAGACCATTAAATATGTCTCTCACCCAGACATGGACCAGGTATGCTCTCATCCCAATGCCGTTTATTGTGTTCGTGTGAACCATTCTTTAACACAATAGTTACCCTTAGATGTGGAATGGACTCGACCCCTTCATGGCGTCAATCCACATAAACAACTGCAGAATCTGGGCCATTCTGTGCTTCTGAGGACAAGTTACGGGTGCATGATTTTAAAGGCATATGGAATATCTTTCCGTGACGACTACCAGCATAAATGCGGCCAAAATATCCTGAGAACAGTTGCTGCTTTTCATGAACATGTCTACCTCCTTGTCTTGTACCAATGGTAAACCGGCATATAGGCTTGCGTCATTATTGTCTTAAGCATCCACGATCGATTACTTAAGGATAATCGTGATTACTCAGCATGTTTACAAATTAACCCGACAACAACAAAGGCATGCTAATGACGATACCTGCAATTGTGTCAAGAAATGTCCATTTGCAGGGCAAGAGAAGATTATTTTTTTAATGTATCATATTTACAAATGTATCGTTGGAATGTCTGGCTCGATACTCGAGCCAGTCATTCCAGCGATACAATTTTAAAAATAGTCTCTTCTTGGGCTACAAGTGGGCATACATTCGTTAAGCAAAATGTCAATTTTCATTACCTATCAGAATAAATAGTAACAAAAGATAGGTTCAGCAATATTTTATGAAAAACAAATTATTCTCGATTATTCCCTTATTTACTTTTTAATCATACATATTCACGATTTAAAAAATGATCGCGATTTTAGATTTAATCACGTAATCGCGCAAGCCCACCGGCATACATTGTTTCACAACCAATAAGTAAGTGACGACCAAACTGCTGATGCGATCTTCCATAAGATTATTGCTTGAGGATGTTCTATAACCACTAACACCACAAAATCATGCGCTTTCGTCGTAATATTAAACTCATCAATATACAGTCCAAATATCTTTAGAAAACTTATAACAAAAGGAGGACAACGTCCCCAATTATGAAAACAGTTCTTGGCAAATTTCCCTCAACTTGGCACGCACATCCCTGCGAGTCTATGGGGTATTTGATCCTCCCCACCCCTACATCCCCACCCCCACCCCCACCCCCACCCCCACACACACACCCGCGCCCTCACTTTACCATTTGGAGGATTCCGGTGTTTTTCATTAACCTTTGGCTTTGTCAGATTTCTTGACTACTCAAGACCTGCTTACTTACTCATCAGGCTCTCAAACTACTTATACAATCATCCGGTACAGGTAGAGTTAGATAAACACCGTTTGGCATGGGACTGGTGTCTGTGTCAACACATCACGGGAGATGCCCTGCTGAATGCCATCTGAGGTTGACCAACAATAGCACCTCGGTCAGGTGGCTTCATAGCCAGTGCTATTGATGCTGCCTTTGCTTCGAATGGTACATCCACCCACACACACCAGCTCGCACACTCACTCACTCACTCACCCACTCTCTCTCTCACTCATTCACTCACTCACTCACTCACTCACTCACTCACTCACTCACTCACTCACTCACTCACTCACTCACTCACTCACTCACTCACTCACTCACTCACTCACTCACTCACTCACTCACTCACTCACTCACTCAATCACTCACTCACTCACTCATTTGCTCACTAACTCTCTTTCACTCACTCACCAACTCAACCCTATCCTTCTACGTGCCCACCCTCCCTATCCCTCTCCCCCTTCCAGCTCCCTCTGACCCACCCTGTGACCCATCCCTCTGCCTTTCCTTCTCGAACACCCTTTCCCTCTCTGGTCTCCCAGGGCACCAGATAATGGTATTTTGATATTTTATTACCAAAAATTACCCTTTCTCCTAGTGCATTGACTAGCCCTCTATTCTCAAAATGGTTTAACTCATTTGCATAAAGATTAATTAATCCTTTACAACATGTAAGTTTTTGATTGCCTCCATTTGAATGTGTCAACGTAAATTTGTATTTGATTTATGGATCGCACACGCATGCATGCACTCACTCACTCACTCACTCACTCACTCACTCACTCACTCACTCACTCACTCACTCACTCACTCACTCACTCACTCACTCACTCACTCACTCACTCACTCACTCACTCACTCACTCACTCACTCACTCACTCACTCACTCACTCACTCACTCACTCCCTCAATCAATCAATCACTCACTCACTCACTCACTCACGCACGCACGCACGCACGCACGCACGCACTCACGCACTCACTCACTCACGCACTCACGCACGCACTCACTCACTCACTCACTCACTCACTCACTCACTCACTCACTCACTCACTCACTCACTCACTCACTCACTCACTCACTCACTCACTCACTCACTCACTCACTCACTCACTCACTCACTCACTCACTCACTCACTCACTCACTCACTCACTCACTCACTCACTCACTCACTCACTCACTCACTCACTCA